>JABXJD010000005.1:7282500-7437500 GCA_013375575.1 Percina caprodes | reverse complement strand
ACTTTTACAGACTGGGATGGTATTTTGGGATGAGTTAAAATGGGGAGAGGTTACAAAGAAAGGAAGGGAAGATAACCTCCTCCACCAGCATTTCAAGGCGGATTGTTTTTTTGCTTAAGCAGGACAGAGCTCGTTGAACACTGTTTTTACTAATTTTTAGGTTCAGCCTGTCTCTTTGTTTGTTTTATTGTTTTATACATATACTGTATATATATTTGTGTTGTCTTTTTAACCTCCTACTGTGGAGTATAAATCCAGAGACAATATCTGCATGATGAGGAGAGCGTTTCCCCATGCATGTTTGTTATTTTACTAGATATACCCTGTTGCAGAAATGCAGTATCACAGTACCATGCAAAGTTGCCAAGGCATAGAGCATTTTGATGCGTTGTAGTATTTGAAATGAAATTGAGTCAAATCTTGTAATTTTTCAGATCTGCATTCTATGTCTTTAAGTCGTGCTTTCAGACAATCAGTAAGAGTAGTTTATGCAATGAAAACTCCATCCTTTCTTGTGGCAATATAGTGTTTCCATGCAGCGGTTAGGCTTTTAAGAGGAAGCTGCTCCTCCTTCTCTTTTTCAACCCCAACCTCTTTAACCACTTGAGCACAGGGATATATCTTTTTGTAAGGTGCCTTTAGGATATACAGAATGATGAGTTTATTTTTGGTAGCTTCTGAAATGTTTTGTCAAATCATAGACTCTTTCAATAACTCCATATTTCGGTCACGTTTTAAACTTTAAAATACAGTCATCATTACAACATAAAACAATAATAATGTTAAAGCCTTTCTGGAGAGCTTCATCAGAATTATTTTCAAAAAAGAATCCTTCAAACACATGTTTTTCAGAATATTGCCAGCCCAACTCTGACACATATAAAGGAACTGTGTTGATGTATTTCAATACAAATCCTATAGTACATTTTTTGAAAAAACCTGCATTTGCAAACCAGAAAAAGCATTGATCAGTGTGCTTAGCCATACTCCAGACTAGGCTGATTTAGTAGGATTAAATATGTTTGTGTGAATGCAAAAAAAAAAAAGAGACTGCAACCAAAATATGATATGCATATGTCACCATGTACTGTAATCATACCATCACTCCAATCCTTTTCTTTTTACATTCTTTTACAGACTCATGTCCTCAACATGCAGCCTGTTTAGAAAGAAAACCTGGATTAAAAATGTGAATATGCACCAGATTGTCTTGCTTCATCTTTACTGCATATCCACCGGTGCTTTTTATGTTTTTGTGTGCATGAACAGTACAAACTCTGTATTCATTTTCCTTTCATCAAAATCTTTTATTTAAACATGTATAGACAAACTTATAGCAGTGTTTGCTCTTTTACGATGTAAATTGTTTAGAGGAAAATGGTGCTGAGACTATCAGATGTAGAGGAGTTTAATGCACATTTGTTCGAATCCTCTGTAATTCATGGACTGCCCTATATGGCTCACAGAGCTCCACTAAGGCAGTGAAAGTGATGCTGAGATCTTCCACCGACTATAGCTTCATCCATCCTCTGTTTGCAACGTTCTGTCCTTAACAGGATCACATTTTCTTTTTAACCGTTTCTTTCTCTCTGTAATACAACTGTATAGACATTTGGTACTGATGTGATTAGCATGATGTAGCTTGGAATTTGTCAAATCCCATGATCAACAATGAATAGTGTGTACACTTCTGATAATGTGACAATTACCATAAGATGAGTGCTTTTAAAAAGAGAGATTTTGTCATTATCTTCAAGATTGTCATGCAGATAAGTAAAGAGCAACAAAAGTTGTATCAGCGTTTTAACAGGTCAAAGCAAGTTCAATGTGCTGCTTCAAAGTCTTTGAGCTCTATTCTGCATTCCTATTGGATAGGCGTTGTAGTGTATTTGGACAGTAATGTAACTGGTGACTCCAAACTGTAAAGCGTAGATAAAAGATTTTTATTTTTCTGGGATTTTCAGTGTGAGAAAGACCAAAACAAGCAGAGGAAAGCTGTGGCATGGTGGCGGTTGTTGTCCTCAGTCTTGTCATGTTGGCAGACTAACAATATCACAATTAATCTTCTGTTAATAAAAAAAACTCTGCTAATTTGACTTACGGCTTCAAACATTCAGTCATAAATCTCATTTAGTCCTATTTAGCTTCTGTAATTTGCCTACTGATGGTTCATTTTACTGTATTAATATACAAAGTTGTTTACACACTCCAGCTCCTTTAGCGCACTTAATCCTAAAAGTGCTCCAAAATGATTCCTAAAAAAAAAAGTAAAATAATTTGTAGGAAAAGAATCTAAAGATGTATTAGAGAAGTAAAACAATTTTGTTAGCATTTACTTTGTTATATTTGAGCGCTGTGAGTGAGGATTGAACCAGCAAACCTAACTACAATCTAATCTCTTTGTTCTTGTGCTGTTCTTTTGCTGAGGCAAAGAACCTGGAAACAGGAAACTAAAGATTTTTACATTCCAGTGCAATGAACCAAATGACGATGAAATACATAACCAAGTAGTATCCCATTGCCTCACCACTCAACCACCTTGGCAGCAAAATAGCAGGAGTGATATGACATATTGTAGGCCTATTTCGTTCCTGGAGTTTACAATGCATCAGCCAGAAAGAATTCAGTGATTTGTGTGAAGGTTTCTCCTTTGATTGCTCCGTAACCACTTTTAGAGTATGACCAATGTGTGATCAGATTATTAAATAAATATGTTGCCTTTTAAGAAATGCTGTTTTGGGCTACAGTACCCGTTGTATACATCATATACTTTAAAATAAAGTATACATAGATGCGGGGCATCATGGGTTGTTGAAAAGTGATTACTGCTCAGTGTGAAAGCCAGTGGCTTGTGCTTAAAACAGATTTGTGAGTGAAACGTACATTAAATTTCCTGCTATGCATTATGAATCTGTCTGAGTCCATTTGTAACAAATAAAATAAACTTTGCAAGCTTATATTTCATGTCACATACATCTTTAACAATATATGCCAAAACATCTAATCACAGGCTATTTCTGGAAAACAATTATTTTAGGCAAACGTATTATTGCACTTAAGCAGGAAATAATGCAACCAATATTGCCCTGATAGATATATAGGATGGCATGTCTGTCGTTGCCTTATCTTATTTATTTATTTTACAACAAACAGTAAAATTGGCCTTTAGAAGAACATTAGAAACTTTTAACCAACAAAGTTGTCCTTCCAGCTTTCTTTTTAACATTATTACTTTTAAACAAATCTAATAAATAAATGAGCAATATTACAGCTGAAATTAAAAACAAGTGATTTAACCACACCAAATTGTGAATGACACTTGAGTCAAAAGCTGAGTTAGCAGCTGAACTGCTATTCTGCTAGGCTAGTTATATATTTTATTGGCATAAGAACATGTATTATGGTCAAATGGTCTACATTTTGACCAAATGTAGTTTTAGGGTATAAACATATCTTTAAAAGTTACTCACCTTTGTCAGAAATGAGAAACCTGTAAGAAAAGTTAAAAGTAATAATAATAATAATAATAATAATAATGATAATAATAATACAATAGAATTGATACTTTTCTCAATGGGGAAATTCTGCAACTGTTGCTCTCATGAAAACGTTTTGTGGCTAGAGAGGTTTGTCATGAATGTTAATTTCATAGTCTGCTACATGAGGCCTCTCTTGTCCTCTCCTGAGGAATGCTGGGTAATTGAGGCTTGTGGTTTGGCTCTCTGGATCGTTTGGGCTGGAGACAGAGAACCGAGCGAGAGCATGAGTCTGTTGGTCGACCTCATTCAGGAGACAGCTCAAATTATCCGGTCAAACCAGAAACAAGGGACTGGTTCAAAATAATGGGAGATAAATTGTGTGGATCAAAGTGTAGAGGGTGCTGAAAGATGCAGGCGGTGTTAAGATGTGGAAGAGTGGAAAAATCTTGGTGAAATGACCATTGGGAAAACTTGACAAAGTGTAAAACAGTACATCTGAACCAAGGATGGGCCCAGAAGACATTTTTTAAGCTTACATACATAATGTTATGCCTGGGTTTAATTTCCACTACAGTATGAAAGCAGCAACACTGATGGAGATTGTGCACATCCTCCTCCCATCATGAATCTGGAGTGCTGTTGTCCATGCTTGCATGGAATGTGAAATAGAGACTTGATACAGAAACAAGCCAGAAGTGAACAACACTGGTATTACTGACTCACAACTTCCTTATTTGCATAGTGGATTCATCTGAGCGGTGTCAGCAATTCAAACCACTGTAAGCAAATTCCTATAGTGATGAGTATCATGAATAGGCTTCTATGAATTGAACAAGGCACAAAATCGCTGTATACTGCAATATGAATGCAGTATACAGTTGAGCTGTATGACAAGTGTGAGCTTGTGATGAGACCACTGTTAATTTTCCAACTTGTTTGCTTACATATTTCAGCTTTATTACTGGCAGAAATACTATATAGTTTATTAAGTCAGTCATGCCTGAGTTAGCCATACTGGGGCTTGCAACTAAGTCTTAATGTCAGCATGCTAACATGCTCACAATGCCAATGCTAACATGCTGAAGTAGCGATATAATGTTTGTTATGTCCGCCATATTAGTTCAGTGTGTTATCAGGCTAACATTTACTAAGTAGCACTAAACAGTACACGTCATGCTGATGGGAATGTCCTTAGTTCTGCAGGTTTTCAGTCATAAACTAAAGTAAGTAAGTTAGAATTTTGACCTGATGATGGTGCTAGAGGAAAAGTCAGAGGATTGCCAAAGTCGATTTTCAAGACGTTTTACTTAAAACCACAATGTCAACTTAATGAATGCTTGTCAAGAAAAGTCAGAGGATTCATTGTCTGGGCACAATACATGTTTGTATTGCCATGTCAATCCCACCAATAGTTAAAGAGATGTTACTGTCTGGACCGAAGTGCTGGACCAACCGACAGACCAACATTGCTAACAATGCTAAAAAGCTAAAACACTGTTGGCCTCAGTGGCTTTCTGAGAAGCACTGCTGTCTTACATGTCTACAAACCTTTGTTACTCCCATCCAAGGTGACCTGCTGTACCTGGCACAAATGTATACTCCTATAATTATGAAGATAACTGATAAGATTGTGTAGATCAAGCTGTATGTGAGTTTATAATGGTATGTTTTGGGAAATAGTCAAATCAAATAAAAATAACTCTTAATAAACCTTCATTAAATAAAATTGATTGGTTGACTGACTATTCAAGGTTTCACCTTATGTCAAAGTGTTGAGTTAAGGTTTAATAATGAAATGTGTTGTGTGCACAGCAAAAGAGCGAGCACACACTCTGCCTTCCTGTCTGTCAGCAGGAACCTATTGTGTTTCTGTCTGTCAGTGCTCTCTGGAGGTTCATGTGCCTATTATGCATGTTGTCTTTCAACATTTGTGCTGTCATAGGTGTGGTGAAATTTCACTAGTTGAGCTTTTCACTCTTTTTCCACTCTTCTTTACGTTAAATCTGTACTAAACTGGGGTGCCTGGGTAGCTCACCTGGTAGAGACGCGTACCCATATAAAGAGGCTTAGTCTTCGACGCAGCGGCCGCGGGTTCAGCTCCGACCTGCGGCCCTTTGCTGCATGCCATTCCCCCTCTCTCTTCCCTTTCAAGTCTAAGCTTTCCCGGAAATAAAGGCCTAAAATGCCCAAAAAATAATGGACAAAAAATCTGTACTAGACTGGTCTTCCTGTATGAGGCCTTTTGGGAAAAGAACTTTTGAGGGAATAGAAAACTCTGCCATTCATATGATTATTATTTTACTTGTCCATTTATTCATTTAGCATCGGCATCGGCATCAAATCCCTTATTTCTTGCCCCAAATTTAATCAAACTCTGACTAGAAAAAAACAAACAAACGAATGCACGTAACCTCCTTGGTGGAGGTAACAACAAATTCAATGACACGCCATGTCTTGTCTGATATGCTATTTATTTTCATGTGGCACATGCTGGTAAAGAGTGAGGAGCTAATTAGCACATAACACATCAATTAATACTCAAAAAACAATTAAACACTCAAACTAACACAAACTTCTTAGACTGTGTGTTGAACAGGTCAACACACACACACACACACACCTAATGACTTTTCTTAAATCTCAGTTGTACATTTGTTTGGGATGCAATGTCAGATAGCTGAGAGCATCTTGGCCAAATATTTTCTTTGGACCAAAACATGGAAAAACAGACACAAGTCATTAGTGTAAAAAGATTTTCCAGTTCCATTTCTCTTTGGTCCTTTGGCCTCACATTGTTTTCGGAGTGAAACCAGGTTGTTTGAGTTTGAGCACGTCAAAGTCCCTGAGGTGCTGGAGCACAGCAGAGGGAAAGAGACTTAACTACACAGTGAGATCACCCTCCTTTCCGGGCCCTGGAGATGAGTGACGCGCAGTTTTTGAACAATTCACTTGCTGTGAATGACTCATTGTAGCAAATCTAAGTGGGAGAGACTATGTGAAAGTGTTTTGCTACAATGTTTGAAAGGGTAGTTCTTCAAAGTTTGTTTAAATCCAAAAAGATGGTTAGGGAACTCTTTTTACAAGAAACATGGAGTGAATTCTGATCCCTTTCGGAGCAACGACACAGAGTACAGCAGCTCCTGAAGCCAAAGCACCACAATTTATGAAAAGTTGCAGACCCTAAAAAGTCCTGCATGACATGGGATGTGCAAACCGCAGTAGGTAGTAATAAAAAGGATGGAGGGTATCTGGCAGTATGAGGAGCACAACTAATTTTCCACTTTTGGGAAAATTCAACCTGCAATTAGGGTCAAACGTAAGCAGAAACTTGACATCCATGTTACTTGCACAAGTAATACATGTGGTACTGGCGAGTTTACTCAACTCACAAAGTCCCAGACCACAGCAGATGGAAAGGAAACACACTGTCAGGAAGAGAACATGAAAATAGCAGGATATATACAGTAAAATCCTGAGAGTGTTGCTTCCACACCTTAGCATATCTAGAATGGGATTTGACAGATTTTGGGAAGGCAATGGATCAAAGCAGACATCCAACAGGATGCAGAGTGGAATTATGAGTTGTATGAGGTCACACTGGGGGTCCAAGTCACTATAATGTTGACAAAGAAATGTGGCAAATGTCTATGTGAACAACTTCCTGATAACTCAGTTTCATTCATTCATTTATTCATTCACCCACATCAGGTCAGTCCAACACAGCAGCTACTTTCAGGACCATTTCAGTTCTTAAAGTCCACTGATTTATATTCTTATTTACATGGTAAATACTTGAAAATACAATTAATGTGTTGGCCCCTACATTCTTTATTAAAACTGGGATGTAGAAATAACGGTAGCACCATGGTAATGTGATGGTTATAGTGGGGTAACAGTGTGATAATAAAGAGGTAACATATAGGTAATAACATGTAATTACCAAAGTAATTAATGGGTAATACATCACAGTAATAAGATGTAATACTGAGGTAATAAGGTGATACGAAGATAACAGATGTAATAACATACAATTACCAAGTTAATGACTAGGAATGGGTTCAATGATAACCATATGTATATTTGGGTAGTGTTAATATAGTTATATTAATATTGTAATAAAATGATAACAATGGGGTAATATATGTTGATGTTTTCACAGTATTATAGGCTACTATCAGCATAATACCTTCCAAATTAGATAAAACTTCTTGGAATTTAACATTCATAATTACCATATTGTAATGCTGAAATTTATCCACCCTTTATGTTCCAAATATTTCCCTTTTGTTTCAAGGTAATACTTTACAAATTATATGTTTAATCTTGTGACTTCTTACCTGGAAACACGTCTGGTATTTTCTGTGTAAATACTGTGTCTCACATTCAACTTCCTGACAAAATCCAAGCACATCTTTTTAATAAACTGTCTGTACACTACAATGCTTTGGTTCACATGAAGGCACTGTCATTATGCTACCATGGAAGTGCAGTGCTATTTTGAGCCTTGTTAGTGGTATAGAAATGGTGATTTCTTTTTACTTTACCAATGCCCGACTACTAGTGCTATAAGCTAATTAGCAGTTTGCCCTAAGACTGGTCACATTTGATTAGTATGAAAACATATTGCAGAGAACGGTCGACTCGGTACAAATGTGGCATTAACACCTAGATTCATTTCTCCTTTAAGTTTGCTGCTCCCTCCACATGGAACGAGTTACAGAAATCCATGACACTTAATGAGCTGGTCTTATTGATCGCTTTTAAGAGGATGTTGATTGACTAGGAGGCAGCCACATCTGACTTTCTGCCTTTCAATCAGATGTTCAGACTCTTCTGGTCTCCCCATCAGCTCCACCTATGAACCACTTTGACTCAGCTTATGATGCTAATGATCAGATCTGTAGGAATGACCAACTCACGTATATTCACATCGGAGATGCATCCAACACCTCAGTGTTTATCAAACTAGTAACATAAATCACCAACTGGTGGATTCAATGGTGGAACAACAGTCACCACAATGTATAATACTCTTCTCTGGAAACTATGCAAACACTTCACATGCAGGCCAAAATTAAACAAAAAAAAAGCCTCAAATGTTGAACATGTCAGAAGCGCTGTAAACATTCAGGGTGGAAAATACAGCAACTATTAACCTAACGTCCCAGAGTCTAACCATCAGATGTAAAGAAACCCGCTTGGCAGCGCTAACAACAAACACATGAGGTCAAATTCCTCCTGCTTGTCTTGTGGACTTTGTCAGCAACCCCGACGAAGAAAGTAATAATTACAAGTGAAAGATGGAAGAAAGAAAGAAATGGGGGAGGGGAAGAGGAGGATGAGGGAGGGGAGAAGTAGGTTGTTCATGAAGGTGAAAACAGCAGATTACCTTTATGAGAGAAGACTTTAACTAAATGTATACACACGCATACACAAGTACTCCTGAGGTGATTTCAAGCCTGAAATAAAGTTTGTGTCATATTTAGTCAGGAACTGCAGACATGACAAATTGTTTCCCAGAGTGAAAAAACAACAGTGAAATACAAATTCTCAAGTGGGAGCCATGGTCTTTTTGTGTACCATTACTAGGCTGTGGAATTGTATCCGGTGTTATGGTCATTATTGTAGCCTTAAAGTCAATTACTGTGCTTACTCTTTCCGGCTCCACAAAATTCTGCATTTCCCTCTCTGATGTCTCAAGATTAAGATTACAGTGCCTAGGCTAAAAGGACGATATTGTGAGTTTAGTCTGACTGGAACAGTAGCGGTCTCTGAGGGACACACACACACACACACACACACACACACACACACACACACACACAAACATCCGTCATCCTTATTGAAACCGACGTGGACAGTGAACAATGAAAAATGAGCTCCTCTTCGCCAGAGTGTACGGCTGTTCAAGTGTGAAGAGATGACGGAGGAGCATTTCCACTCAAATTGAATCCAGATTCATAGAGGTGCAGGGTAATGTTCACTCAAAACGGAACAACAGAGTTGTGAGGAAGGTGCAAACTGAAAGAGATTAAAGGTTCCGCTGACTTGCACTTAGGTGCAACATAATATCAAATTTCCTAGAAAGTTTGATCTGAATAGCAGATTCTGGTGTTGTTAATGTCTCTCTTTTGGTCCATTCTGTGTTAGATATATTGCCTTAGAATCTGTACAAACATTTATAATTTTGACTAAAAAAACTATTTAACATTGATAATTGGAAAAAAGAAAGAAGCAGAATCATTAACTCTTTACAATGTTGGTATTTAGCTCCAAGCACCACTGTGTTGCCTCAGAGAGCCACTTGCATGGCTGTAGAGTTTAATGTAACAGGGTTGACTAATTTAAAACACAAAGAGGTGATGTTCTTTTCTTAAAAGGAAACACCGGCTCTCCAAGTGCAGACTCAATTAATTAGCTTCAGAAATAATGGAGCCAATGACAGGTCAGAGAGCTCAAAGTTAGAAACCTCTCTGGTGGATTTCTTTACGCGGAGCGATAAATGACAGACAAAGAAATTTAACCTAAAGGGGGTAATAAAAGAAAAAAAACATATACTGTATTAACCATTCAGATGCTCTGGGCTTATCAAGGCTTATCAATACAAAAAAAAAGAAAAATTGAAACCAGAGCAGCCCAAGAAAGTAACAACATTTGAAAACATAAAACCTACTAGATAAAATAAACCATATCCACAGATAGCAAGTCCTCTGGACGGGACCACCACTGTGCAGTGTATTGCCTGACATCTGTTTTGCAGCTTGGCTGTGTACGGTGGTTTATGTTGAGAAAGCAGTGTGTGTATATCATCTTTGGCCCGGGTCCATGGGATTTTGACAGTTGGCTGCAGGCAAGGTAGTTTGATGCAAAGGTTTCACAGGGAGAACAAAGAGTTAACGAGGAGACAATAAAAAGAGCTGTTCTCTGCAACACTTTCTCTCTTTGGGACTGATCTCAATTTCACCAATTTATTTTTTTGTTTGACATGGCCAGAATAAATTATTGTGAATAAAGTGTATGTGCTACCTTTTCACTTTTGGGTATTCAACATTGGAACTTTATAAACTTTGGTTTAGCACCACAAACAAATACTAGGAAGGTGCAGCTTCTCAAAGACCTACAGTAACCACTTCATTGCTAAGGAGGTTCAAATGATGCATAAGAGTGAAAGCTTGTAAATATCCGCTTCATATCCAGCTTTACTGCAGAACGATACTGCGAGAGAGTTCCTGACATATAGTAAAACATATTTGAAATGTGTCCATTTTTATGTTTCTCCTCTGGCCATGCAAACCCTCCCTCTCGTTCCTCCGACGCCACCATATGGAATTTTGTTCAGCTCTCCTCGAAATTGTGTTGAAAATTCCCTCTAAAAGTGCACCACACCAAAAACTGGACAACAGTTTGAGAAATTGACGTTGCTTTGAAACTTGCACCAATTCTTTGAAAAGCTGTCATTTATTCGTACTAAATCACACAAAACATGTTGTGCATGCCAAAAAGCATTTATCATGTCTGGCTTGAATACATCGAAAGTCGGAAGCATTACAATTGAGGTTAGAAACTTTACTTAAGTTTGTTACTTTGTTCTGGTGTTTGGCCTGACACATTTATTTTAAAGTGTGTTGCGAATAAAAAGAGATCATTTTTCTTTTTACTGTTGTTAGCACCTAAACCAGGAATCTGGTTCAAATTGTTGCTTTAATTGAATAGGTCTTGAAAAGTCAATGAGGCAAATTAAAGATACAAACATGAACACCAAAACTACAATCTGCATTTCTAGCTTGCAACTACTAAATAGTTTCATTCCTTTTCTCACGGTGAAGATTACTTTTACAACTTTGTTTTGATTGTTTGATTTATATGTTGAATGCTTTGTAGATGTAGTTGTTATGATGACTCAAGGAGGATCTAATTAATGATTTCATACATTTTTTAATTCATTAAACTAAATAATTAATATTTATCCACTCGAAAAAGTAATGTACAGCACAGCATATTATGAAAACTGTGACAATTAAAAATGACCACATAGGAAGTTTTGTAAAAGTCCATTTATTTATGAAAAAAACTAAAATACATGTGTTACACACATTATGCTATTGGCAAAGCAACCCATATGTTTATAGTTTAGAGGAAGCAAAATCATAATATAAGCAAATACAGAAATTATAAAAAATGCAAAACTTCCATTTCTGACACAGAAAAAGCCAATCCTGTACAACGCCAGGCTCACTGGCTGGATTTAATGAGTGCTCAGCACTCTGTTTTCAAATACAAAAAATACACTTTTATTCAGTACAATGTGTATGAACATTGGACCCCAACAACAATAAAGGAAGAGCTTGGGGGAAAAAGGCACTCTTGGGAAACAATTCACTGAATTTAAAGAATCATACATTTTGGGATAGTTTCTTGGGTATAAATTATGCAAGTATGAAAAGGCAAAGGTAGAAAAGTATAATGTGACATAATGTTAAGTCTTGCAGCTTTTTAAACTTTGACACAGCTGCTTCTCTGTAACTATACGCTCACATACACAGTCAGAACATTATGAGAGAGACAACACATGTTCATATTACCTTGTCCAAGTGTGGACTATTAAAAGATGGTTGATTGGAGCATTTTGACGACAGTATTCATGATGTAAGAAATAAGTCTAATATTTATACATATACATAATGTTTCCAGCACAGAAAGAAACAACATATTCAATTTTCAATGCTTTAACATTGATCTCACATTGTTCAACAGTGCATTTGCCAGCTCAGAGCTCTATCCGATGTTTTGAAAATGTCTCTGCTGGGGTGGGGGGACAGAAGTTATTCAGACAGAAATATCATATTGGAGTAATAGGGTGAAATAAGAGTTGAGGAGATTTAGATGAAGATTTCTTACTCCTGTGAAACTATTCAAATCATTTATCTCAGACGCCGTTTGACACAATCACACACACGCACACGCACACGCACACACATGCACACGCACACGCACACGCACACACACACACACACACACACACACACTACTTAGTATATTAAGGATAAGGATGTAAGTAGTAGATGTACTCTCTTCGTAGGTGACAGTCTCAACAGCACAATTCAATTGTATCAGGAAATTAAACTGGACAAACAAAATGGCCAAATTTGATTGTGCAGGTGAGGTTTCTTGAAACTTGGTCTGTTCCTTTTAAAGTAAGCTTATCACTGTAAATAAGTTGAAGACATGGAAAATGTAATGAGATTACAATTAAAGTCTATGGTGTTACTCTAAATTGATCACCACTGTTTGTACTCTAGTTTTTTAGCTTCCTGGAGAGGGCCTTTTTTAGTGGCTGGTTCCTCTGGTCCTGGGTAGTGTCCTGATCAGGGTGAGTTTGGGCCGTCTTTGACTCGTAGAGCTGTTTGAGGCTAAGGGTCTGCTGCTCCTTTGTTGTTTCTCGTTGGGCCTGGCGTAGCAGACGTTTCATGGTCTTCACCTTTTCCTTCAGGTGGTTGTTGGCTTTCTCCAGAGAGCGCACCTTCTGGGAGAGTGTCCAGACCTTCTCCTCTTCCTCAAACAGAGCCTTCTGCACCGCAGAGCACAACAACTGTGAAGATCAAATACATTCGAAATATGAGGGAAAGCATATTCATTCAATACTTGATTCAATACTTTACGTTACTTGCATGAAAAAAGCCAGCATCAGCATATATTTTGCAAGATTCCCAACAGATTTTTATCTCCCTCTGCCTTTGAATGTAATCATGTACAGTTTCATCCCATAACTGCTCATACTAAATACTAGTGTCATATTAAGTATGTTTTTTTTTTTACATTTATCACGTAGCACATGTTTTTGATACTGGATTTCCTTTGCACATGAGAGAACACTTCTGGCGTGCTCTTTGGGCTGACAAGCAGAGCCAACAGCTAGTAAGTCTTTCAGCATATTTCACTGTTTATGTATGAGTGAGACAAAAAAAAAATTTTGGGCTGCTTAGCCTAAAAATAAAGAAAAGGGAAGGCTAAATAAGTCAAGGAATTTATTAACTCTTATTTTAGGTTATACCCCAGTTTATTCAATTCACTTTAAGAGTTGCCATGTACTGTATGATCTTTATTTACCAGACAAAATAAATAGGCAAAAGACAACACACACTGTTGCTCTAGATCTAGGGACCAAGATGTCTCTGAGGGAGGAAAATTGGTTACACAACATGCTCCGCCTGTTTCAGCGAGACACCAACTAGAGATGAAACCCAACATGCTTGTCAACCTGCAACAGACGATCCAAAGGCCCAGACCTATTCCTAGGGGAAGGAATTAGCTCCAGCTGCCTTTGACTGCATGCTTGTCTGCCTGAGTGTGGATTTCCTCCATAGATCCTGATGCTTCCACATGGGACCAGCATGAAACACTGATGTATATTCCCTGCCATCAGAAAACAACCGCTGAGGGTTTTGAGGAAATGTTAAAAATGTGCTGCTGGCTGCTGGCCCACATCACTGGTTAGTGCATTACTCTCTGCTATATTATCCTTGGATTTTTTTCCATGTGCTCTTAGTTATGTCCCATAAGGGATTTAAAAGGGGTATGAAACTTTATAATGCAAAAAGATGAAGTTTAAGAGCAGAACAATCTAGTTATGTAAAGCAGGGGGCAGTGGCGTACTCAGGCTGTCTGAGAGCCACGTGCAATAGAATTAAAAGGGAACAGCTGCATGTAGTGGGCCCCCAGTGTGCAGAAAGTTTTTTTAGCATGGGGGCAGCCTATATAGGACTTCATCCTGTTTTCTAAATTTTAAGGCCACCCTAGAAGGCCTTTCATCACATTTTCTCCACTTGAAGGCCACCAAAGAGGGAACTTTAACATGTTTAATCAGTTTTCATCATGTCTACCTGGTCATCGCGATCCAGTTAGAATTACAGGATCAAATATCACACAAAAATCCATATTTTCAGGCTTCAAGTAATGTTTTTGTATCTGAACTTCCAGCTTACCGAACCAATCAGCGCCAGTGAGGAGCTACTGGCAGCTACGGCGTGGTTCAGGTGTGTGTGATGGCCGCGATGGTTCATTCAAAACAACAATGGCCGACGTGATAGAGAGAAGGTACATCCAATCACCTGCTAGGTACAATAAAAACCTGGTGTTGTGGGTTCGGTTTTTTTGTCCTGTTTTCTATCCCTTCTCAGATTGATAATTAAAGTGTCTGACCACATTGATCTCAGGATGTGACTTTTTGTCCAAAGACAGCGGTGTGGAGAGTGGAACGCAAGTCGAGAAAAAGGCGTTCTGAGAGTAAAGGTGGTCATCGAACTATAACGACCTCATCCACATTGTTGAAATTATTATAAAGATAACAGGGTGCCAATAATTTCTGTATCCTACTCCAAAACAGACTCCCTGAATGCCTCCCTGAAGACTCCCTGAACGCCTTTTACTTTTAGTAACAATTTAAGCCTGTCAGGAGTAAAACATAATCATTTTTAGAGGAAAGAAATTAAGGCTGCTCAATTGCCCCATTAGGTTACATTGCAGCTTGGTTCACACTGGCTCGTCACTGTGATCTCGCTCAATACTGGACAAATTTCAAAGATTTTTGGTCACTTCTGTCTATTACACCCAAATGCATGGGGAAATGGGGTCCAGGTTGAAAAAAAACAGTAGTAACCCTTTAACAGGACGGAATAATATACTAAGATACAGGCTTAATTAAAGCAGTGTAGACCACTGCCCTTATAGGAAAGCAGTCTTTCCTACATTAGTTTGGATATATTGTTTCATAAGCATTAATCAATCATCAGGCAGTTTAAGTATGGGCCAGAGCATAGATATGATATGACATGACAATTTGCCAACAAGGGTTTTGTAGATGAATATAGAACGGTTATTAAGTCTCTTGATAATGGAAGGCACATTGAACTTATTTATCATATAAAGTGCAGCAGTGAGTATTTGAATTACTTCCAGTCGTAAACGTAGGCTTTAAAATTTTAAAATAATCAAAATGCTTATGAATAGACAGTCATATATCCATGAATCATATCTCCATAATGCTTTCTACAACTCATGGGGAAGCATTGTTTTGTTTGTTTTTTGTACAAAAAGTAAAGCTTCTGGCACAGTTTAACAACAAGATCTTGCTTGAAATATTTGTAAATATGGCATGTCAGATGCCAAGACACTCAAGACACTTAATATGAATATTAAAGAGTGTGAAAGGATGAAATGCATCTATACCTCTGTATCCCAAAAACAACATACATTTTGTTATATTTGCACTACTAATCTAATGTCATTAAGAGCCGTGTATAAAAAGAGAATTGTTATTTCTTAATTGATGAATCAGAAATCAAGTTTATTGTAAAATCATACCACTGGCATAGAGACAATTTTTCAATCAGAAACAGCAAAGTATGGTTCAAGTTCCCAAAACACTGATTCCTACATTTCCCACAATGCAACTTTGTCACATAGCGCTTTCGTTAGAGCCCCCTGGCACCTTTCAAAGTCAAGATCCCCAGTCTTTGATAGGCCCCAAAATGGATCCATGGGCCATACCCTCTGTACCCATCAGGATTGTATCCCCTCTGATGTCATCCTAACCTAACGGTAACATGGACAAAACGAAAGGGTTTATATTCTAAGCAAGCCCGAAGCCTTATCTATGTATTATTTTCCATCTCAGAGGAGGCATGCTTCACATCTGAGACAAATAGATGGACCTTGTTAACTGAAGCTGAAATCTTCCTTTGCCATCAAGTCAGGCTAGTGTTCACAGCCCTTCAAAGCTAATATTTCTGCATTAGTGTTGGGACCATAAAACTGTGGGAAACTGCTTAAAATAATGTTTTTATTGTTGATACTGTTTGCTGTTACTATAAATCTGAAAATGACATCATGCTATCTGATTAATTTTGACATTATGTGCTGTCATGATCTGTTCTGATGTGATTTTAAGTTAGTTGTCCAAACAATAGTTGCAAAAAAAAGTCTGTTTTAATTTAGCCAGGAGGAAATCTAATCATGAGAATGATGTAACAAAGCAGCATTTATATCTAAATGATGTTGTAATTACAGTAACGGGCCTGACTTAAAAGTTTGCTGTTAATGGAAATACAAACAATGTTTTCATTTTCTTATGAAGCTGAGCGTAAATTCATTCAGGAGACTTTGATAACTTTATTACTGATATCCTAAACTGATCAGCTGTTTTGAGGCTTTACTTTCAGTTAAACCAATCAGTATCGGCCATGTGTTTACATGCCATTCATTACGGGACATCCCTGCTTCAAAATCTGTTCTCTCCTCTGTGGCTGTCAGTTGTCATTTCAGGAATAATGCGACCCTCCTCCTCCCCTTCTTCCTCTAGTCATCTTAACAAACAGCACCTTGGGTCTTCTTCCGGCTGTCCGATCCTTTGGCTCCTTCCTTCCGGTCTTCGTGCTCCTTAACCTCACTACCAGTGTCTAGACTCCATTGGGGGATATGTCTGGGTTTTCATAACCCTTTAAAACATATTTTATATGATGGAGAATAAAGTAATCTCCAAAGACTTTGTACACTTCATATTCTTCTTCATTTCATATTGTTCATATGTAGCTTGCTAATAAAGTTTTGCATGTCTGCAACAAAGTCTCTCCTGATTGAACTGGTGGATTTGTGCTTTCATGAGTAGTCAGCAAATGATTGGAAACAGAAGAAATCAGGTGGATTAGACTAAATGTTTAGATTCATTAAAGGGGATAAAGCAGTGGTGATTGACTGTGAACTATTTATATACTGACATATGGGTTCTGGGACAAGATTTAAGAAACCTACACTGTCAGGGAGCACCAGGTGTTAGCATTTGATAAATGTGTTTTGTTCCCCATGCATTAAGAACATATCTCACTCCTTTGAAAACAACAGGATGTAATATTGAATCATTTTATGTATCCACCACAGTACTTTGGGCTATTGTGGCTCACTCCACTCTTTTTCCCAAACCATTTGTGTAGCCACTGTAAATATACATTATCAACATATCACTAACTGAGTGTGAGAAAGGCACTTCAAAAGAGGCAAACAACACTAGGGACCATGGAATGATGGTGGTTCTGATTGACTACGTACCCGGCTGTCCTCCTGAGCCTCCCACTCCGGGGTGTAGCTGTGAACCTGGGTACCAGACGTGCAGTTGGCAAATTGGAAAAGGCTGGCAAACATGCGGTGGTTATCTGCAGTGTCGGGGAAGATGGGGTCCTGGAAGTTCACTCCATGAGGCATAATGTTGTAGTTCTCATCCATCCTGCATGGCAGAAAAGGAAACGATTGTATTTATACAATCGTTTATATAAAATGAACGTATAATTGTGCATGTGTAAAAACAGAAGCAGATGCACACAACCAGAAGTCATTAACAACAAGAACATGCAATACTTATTATTCATATCATCAGGATTGTAAATTTAATTTAATTTAATTTAATTTAATTAAAAAAGAAAGTTGTGTTTATAGTCTGGTCTTATGCAAATTCAAGCATTATCTGGATCAGTCAAGCCAGCAAACTACAAGCAAAATGGATTTACTGTGCATGTTTCATATCTTCTCCTACGATGTGCAGTGTGTGAGGGAAGGAAGTCTTGAAGCAGCATGTTCCCATACATCTGGATTCCATCTCGTATCCCTCAAGGGAAAGGTTTGGTTGTCCTTATCAGTGACTGTGTGTGTGTGTGTGTGTGTGTGTGTGTGTGTGTGGGACCAGTGACCAGGAGTTCAGAAGGAGTGTGAATCAAAAGAACTTGTCTTGAATGATGGAAACATAACTAAACAGAACACAGGAATAAACTGAGCACAGCAATAGTGACGTAAACCCCCTTTGTATAATGTATTGTGAAAATGTAATACTTTTTGGTATATGTTACACTGCAGCACAAATGCACATCAACATATTAAAAACCTTGTAGTAGAAGTAGTAGGTATTATTTCTTTACAGGGAACTAATGGCTCAAGCAGAACTGTCAATCTGTTTTATTTAAAGATCCTGAGGGACATCCTTGGTTCTCCATTTCTAGGCTCGGATTTGTCCTATCCTGGGAGATTATGCTCATGATGGATTGGAAAGACTATTTTGGTCTGAGATAAGTGTTGTTCTTCTAGAACAGGAAATAGACATCTACTGGAGTCTGCGATGAGAACTTTTTAGTTTTGGCTTGCTCATACAGTGTCTGGGGCTCAGTGTTGCAGAGCTGCCACAGCACCACTCCTTTGAAACTCTATACAGGTCTGTTTTAGGTTTATGACGGGGAGTCAAACATTCGCTAGAATGCCATGGAGCTCATTTGAATTTTCATGAAACTTGACATTTACTCTGAATAGTGATACAGCTATACGAGGTTTAATACCAGTAGCTTATTAAAAAATGTAAGGAAAAGTTCCGACAGTTTGGAAAATCTTTTTTGATTTTGTGAATATGAAGCAAAAACCAGCATACCTTTAGCTTATCATAAAGACTGGAAACAGGGTAAACAGCTAGCCTGGCTCATCCCAAAGCAAATAAAAAACACCTTGCAGCACTTATAAAGCCCACTAATGAGCACATTGTATCATGTTTGTTTTATCCGTACAAAACCTTAGATGCAAAAACGACAAGTTGGACATTATGTATTACCCATCATTACCCAGAGTGAGGGGGCTGCAGCTGTAGATGGGTAGGCGCCCCATTGGGGATTCGGTGCCTTGCTCAAGAGCACCTTGGCAGTGCCCAGGAGGTGAAATGGCACATCTCCAGCTACCAGTCCACTACCATACTTTGGTCTATATGGTGGACTGGTAGCTGGTGAGTGCTTTGTGGGCTAAAATATGCTGCAAAGGAAAATGTGCATGAGCGTTCTTGCGGAGTTGATCCCTCCATTATATCCCTGGGAAACACTGACATAAAAATCTCTGCTTTGGTTTACTGGAGCAATCATTGTTTCTTAATTATCATCAGGTCTGTATTTAAATGCAACTCTGTTGCGACTTTAGCTTCAGGGAGTTTCCGATAGTGGTCGCCAGGCTTATTACGGGGATAATGTCTGGATGTTTTGTCATCGCAACATTGGGCAGCAACGTCATCCCTGGAGGTGTAGTGAACTAAAACCAGTGAAATCATCTTTTTCAGTATTTTAGCCATCATCAGACATACACAATAATACAATGTGAGTGTGATTTTGTGCATATGATGTATAACATACAGTATGCTATAAAGAATACTATAGTAGTTGGCCCTGCTGCAGACCCTCATGTGGGACAGCCACACTTTAAACTTCAGGAATGCTTTTCAGTGCCCCCTCTGAATATCTAACTCCTGATCTGTATGAGACAAAATATATCGGTAAGGCCTGTCAGCACACGTTCCCTTGATCGAGCAGCAAACTTGTGTGTTTCAGCAAGACAAAAGGTGGTCCTTTACCAACCGGGTTTACCTTCAAGCTGTTGGGAAAAGTCTGGCTCTGTAATTACACTGGCTGGAATGCATAGACGTTTCCTGAGTAACAGTGTTGTTTCTGTCAAACACAGACATTTAAGAATTAACCTGCCTCATACTTTTTTGAAATCTAAGTGGAACGTTTGGCAAGTTATTAAATATATTATTAACCTGAAATCAATATTGTACCACAGATGGACAGATGCGGATTAAAAGAGAATATGTGTGGATAGTGCCAATCCTCTGCTGTTGACTGCTGACTGTTTCCTCATTGGCCAATGATTGATTGAATCCTCTGAGAGTCCTTAATTCTTTTTGTATGAGCTCTGTGCACAGATCTGAAGACTTTCTGGTTTTCATTGTAGAGACATGTCATTTGGAGGTGAGGTTAATTCCATGGATTTTATACTTTTTCATACTTAGAAAATACATTACTGAGAGATGAACTGGAGGAATAGCGTTTAATTCAGTGGCATTCCCCCTCTGGCCCTTCCTATTTCATGCATCCTTTCAACTGTTACTGTCCCTAATGAATAACAACGAGCAACAATGCCCCAACATTTTTTGCAATGTAATTTCTTATAAAAAATGAGAAATATGATTGGATGCATAAGTTGAATCAACCATACTAATTGGATATCTCAAGTTTTCCAGAGAGACTTTACATCACGCATAAGATTACTTACCCCATTGTTTCACACGTTTATAGAGATTGAAATATAGTAGGCTATGCAGTTTTCTTTCACAATCGTTAATATCAAATCATTAACGTTTGGTCATTCATGGATGCAAAATGACTTCCAAATAAAAAAGAGGCAGTCTTGTCATCATTTTTTTGTTTATAATCTGTCTTGCCAAAACTTGCCAAAGCTGAGGCCTGCTTTTTAAGCATCCAAAGACATTTTTTAAGCTTTATCTTTTAACTCAAACATAAAATCAAAGACACTCAGCTGAAAAAAGAGGGTTCAAGTGGGTATTGCATGTCCTCTTTGAGCAACAGTCACATTGACAATCTTTTAATATTTTCAGCCTATGACAAATATTAATTTTCAGAAACCTTAGCCAGAGTATTTATACGAGGGCTGAACAGGTTCATTTGTTTGAAAATGAATCATAAAAAAAGTTTACTTTATGTAGGAAAAAATATATTGCATAAAGTCTCTCTACTCATTCTACCATAAAACTAAATGCATCTGTGAGAAATCTTTTTAATGACTGATGTGATGAATAGGCTATATGGGATATCCTGTCTTCTCACCTTAGAAAGAAGTAGTAGTTGTTGTTTTTGGTGACACTGTATGAGAAGCAGGTGAAGTAGCCCAGGCCGGTGACATTGAACCTGGAGCCGGCGGGGACCTCCAGCATGCTGCCCCACGCCTGGTCGCACAGCAGCTCAATCTCTGCAGAGTAAAGCAGTTCGGTGTCGGACGGCAGGTCGTTATACACATTGTACGACTCCTTGTGCAGTGCCAACACCTTGGCAAAGACTATGATCTCCGCTAGCTCGGCACGGCACGCTTCTGTCTGTGGTCTCCAGTCTCGGGGCAGCTGACATCCCCAGCTCCTATCAGGACCCGCCGCTGCCAGAATAAACGCCCAAATAATCCACATGATCCAACAGAGATGAGACGACTGTGGGTCAGTGAGGTGCACCCATGCACACGATGCCGCTGATGGATGAAATCACGAAAAAAAACTGCAGGGCTTTCACTCCATGCACATACTTCCAAAAAAAGCTGCCTCAGCAGATATTTACAGTAAGCAATGTTTACGCAACGAAATAGTAGGCTATCAGACCGATTACTTCTCTACGGCCCTTGCTTCCTCTTCCAGCCACGATACCTGCGATTAGTGGATCAACCCTTCCACACCAGCATCCCCTGCAAAAAATGTGCCTCTGACCTTTGAAATGAGCCCAGGAGGTGTGCAAGTGTGTGCATAGGCCTGTGTGTGAAATTTCCTAAGTAAAACTAATAATTTTATCTAAAATAGGCCAATAAATACAATAGGCTACAACAAATCGTCCAGCTCCAGTGTTGTGAGATTAGGTGGCATTTAATGCAACAAAGAACCGTTGTAAAAGTCTCTACTTCAATAACGTAAAACTAAATTTGGAATAAATCAATAGCTCCCTCTAGTGCCAACATGAACACATGCTCAGATGAGTTGACTTTAGAGACCTTTTTCATACTTTGGCACACTCCAGGCTCTATAATGAAAATGTAAATGCGCAGGCCGGCTGTCCCATTATGTTGAGCTGGTGCTCAGGTATGGTAGGTTGATATGTTTATCAGCTGACTCCGATAAAAACCAGACAGAAGAGAATCCTGCGTGAACCTCAGAACACAGGCACCTGAGAGTCACACAGGGACACATGGGATTACAATGGCATTAAAACTAACCAGAATAATAAATTAACTCACACAAAGTTTGTTTTTCTGATGGGTTTGTGAAAATAACATACAAACACAAACCACATCTTATGTGTGTATTAAGTTCATTAATACTGTGAAATTTGTGTAACCATTATTTTGTGTCTACATATCAAACAACAACTGCAAAAAAACAAATTAGTAACAACATCATCAGTAAAACTGTCAAAACACTATGCAATTACTACTCAGATAGGCACGACCTGTTGGCAATTCTAATGGGGTTCCCACACAGTAGAGCAAGTGTGTGGAGATGTCTTGTCAGACAATTAGTTAGGTTTAAAAGGCACCTGCAGAACTTGGTTTGATCCCAAACAATGGAGGATAATGAATGGATAGCCAGGGTGCTGTCATGCTTAGAGTGAGCAGAGAAATAGCTGAGTAAAAAAGAAAAGAAATGTCAGTTACCTTAGTCCCATTATACATGTGGTATTATCGAAATGATTGCTCATTAGGTTTTCAGACAGCAGATATGCCAGTGACATACGGAGCAGATTAGAGCTACAGAATACAATCAAGGTACATTCTCTTTTTACTAAACATGAATATGAAAATGCATGTTGACCCTTCTTTTCAATGTTCTTGCTCTCTTTCTCTGCAATAAACCCACAAACAGCAAGGGTTGTGACCCAACCTCCTGTCACCCAGGGCCCTACTTCTATTCCTATTCCCCAAGTTCCCCCTACCCACACTCCAGTCCATACACAGCCAGCAACCGTCACACCGAGTCCTACTCCTGAAACCAACCCACCACAGCAATCATCCTCTTCAGGCAGCAGAGATGGGAAGTAATGAAGTACAAATACTTTGTTACTGTACTTAAGTAGACTTTTCTGATATTTTTACTTTACTATTTATTTTTGTGCCGACTTTTTACTTTTACTCCTTACATTTTAACACAAATATCGGTACTTTCTACTCCTTACATTTTACAAAATTGGCTCGTTACTTTAGTTTTTTTTACAAGACGTTGTCATGTTGGAGAATAGAGCGGGTGCGCGCCACACAAAGAAAAGAGTGAGAGAAGAGAAAAAGAGACCGGTGTCCGGAGGATAATCAGATTGTTTGTGTGTGTGTGTGTGTGTGTGTGTGTGTGTGTGTGTGTGTGGGTGTCTTTGAGAACTTGAAGTTTTAGGCCTATGCAGTAACTTATGTTGTCAGTTCATTTAAGCCTGTTGTTGTGTTGGTCTATAGTTCTTTCACATTTAAAGTAAGTTAGCTAGTGATTTTTTTGTTTGTGTTCTTCACCTGTTACCTAGGTTGCACGTTGCTTGATTGTAATAAAGCATCAACGGAGAGAAGTTGTCTCCGTCCATGTTTTAACAGACACACCTGGGGTCAAGTTGGAAACTAGAATCAGGTTATAGAGTCCAAATCTAGTCCTCACTAACAAGTTTACAATCATTTCACTGGAGTTATCGTTATTATTGTTATAATAACGTAATAACGACCATGAGTGGTCAATGTGCTGCAGAACTTCTTAATTAATAAAAAGTACTTTACTTTACTTTACTTACTTTTACTTACTTTAATTAATGTCTGTTTAGTAATTCATATTTTATCATTTATTTCCTTTCCAGAAGCCACATTTGAACACATACATACATGTAGATTCCTTTAAAAGTTAAGGGAAGATTAAAAAATAGAAACTGGATCTGTGAATTCTCAGAATCACAACTGAATTCATATCTTGCTACTCAGTCAGAATCTTATTAACGTGGAGTCCCAGTCTATGTCACAATAATCATATATGGGATGTTTTAGGCCTATTGGCAGACACCCGTTTAAAATATAGCCAATGGCATTTAAAGAGCCTTTTTCTCCATGTCCACTGAAGTTTCTTAGCGTGCACTCTAGTAACGTGTGTGTGGTCCAGGTAGCTTTGCATAAACAATGATTGTCATACGCAAGTCTACTTTTAATTTTATACTTTAAGTAAATTTCCAAGCCTGTACTTTATTACTTTTACTTGAGTAAAGAAGTTAAATCAGTACTTGTACTTTTACCAGAGTATTTTTAACACAAGTATCTGTACTTACATCAGTACATCAGTACAGGAAGCAAGTACTTTTGTCATCTCACTCAGGCAGCTTCCATCCATTTTCATCCGCATAGCCAGAATCCCAGACAGGTATAGTGAGTTTGTTTGTAATCTAAGGATTAGAATATAATGTTAATGCTTTTAACAACACTGCAATGTTTGTACAGAATTCCCACACACAGAACTACATTGCTGCTACTGAAGCTGACTAGACAATACACCCACACACACATCAACAAAACAGCCTTATACAAAAAACTGTAACATGCCTTCACAGAAGATACACATTCACACTGGATAAAATAAGGAAGAAACTTGGTAACTTGCTTACCACTTACAAAAGACCTAAGGACAGCTCTTGAGCAACAGGAGAGGGCAAAATCAGCTGGGAATATTACCTGGTAAGTGCCTGCTCTGTATGTACATCTTAAATGTTATAGGGACTTTCTGAAAGGTTATCAGTCTTCCATGATTCTTTCTCAGTATTTTCCACCCATGGCTATAGGGCTTCATCAGCACACTCTGGAAGGGGGGCAAGGGGAATTATCACAGCAAGGAATGTTAAAATACCTATTTATGGCTGTCTTGATTTTAACTAAAACTAAAACTCTGTCCTTTCTTACAGTAAATGGATGAAATATTTGGTGGCTCCGGGGTGGGGAGCACCATTATTTCCACACCACTCTTCCCCAGTGAAACTCTATCAGAAGGTATTCATCCATCCGACAGTGAAGATCACCAGCCTGGTCCCTCAACTGCCATCCCCACTACAAAACGTACTATACAGAAAAAGAGCACCGCATCATTCCATGATACATACCGGTCCCATGCTGACAGAAGGACGGCTGCGTTGGTGTCACTGGTGAGGCCAGAAGTGACAAGGTGGAGATGCCTAAAAGAAAAAAGGAGGTCACATGAAAAGAAAACTGCATGGGTCAAGTCTTTATTACTATGGCATCAAGCTATATGTGTCATTATTTTTCCCCTGTAATGTTGGCTACCTGATATGATAGCCTACCTGCATTGATATAATGATGATAGTTGGATAGATAGCGCTATCTGGACTTGTCATCATGTTTCTAACTTTTTAATAGTCTCTAAGATGTATCATTAGGGTAATCTTCAGATAGGTGCTCAGATAAACATGAGGTTTTTACATTGTCTTCCTTACTGCCATAATAACATTATAATCATCTTTTTAATTTGAACATATGGGTAATAAATGATCATAGTGTTAATGTGCATACACCATGATTAATGGACTGTATAGGCCTATAATGAAATCACATGCTGCCTGATGTAACAACCTGATGAAAGCAAGTCCAAAATAAAGCATACCTTACTTGAAGACCTGTGCAATGTGTTTCAGTTGCAATGGACTTAATGTATTGATATTAGAATTTGTCTGCTCTAAGACAATAAAAAGTCAACTTAGGCTGTAGGAAAACTGATGGGAAAAAAATACAAACTTTTATTTACAATTGAAACAGAAATATTAAACAACACAGAAGACATAATCATTTAACTGTCATTTAACATGTCTCTAAATGACAATAATTAAAATGACTTAGAACTAAAACTAAACATTATACAATTTATGACAAACACAAGATGCAAAAACACAACTATGTACAGAAATAAAAGACTCCAGGTTCCTTGACTCTGGTTTGGGGGTGTTGGGAGGTAGGAATAAACATTTTTTTTTATTTCATTTTTTATTTCCTCCAGCCACTGCTGCTTGGGAACAGCCTCTACAGAGGAGCAGTAAACATACCCCTGTATTGGCCGTGTCCCGTCTCAACTGTCCTGAACTGCCAGCATTTTTTACATGCGCTATGCAGTACATGTCCGGTCAGCTTACAGACAGGTGCAGGTACAGGAGCAGGAAAGACCGTGGTGTTGAGTCTGAAGCCCCTGATCTGCAGCAGTCACACCAGTGGCCGAGACTGAGGCCAAGGCCTGCTGTGCTGCAGCAAGAGACTGAGTGACAGGCTGCTAAAAGCTAAGTTTAAAGCTTTATCTTTCTGGCAGATAACTCGCATTTGCGATTTGGTTTGGCGATGTCAGGCTATAACATCATGGAATGTAGGCGAATTAAAATATAAAGTTACATTGCACAGTTGGAAATCAGTCAAAAAAGAACGGCTTGGCTGTGTAGGGTCAGGAACCAGTTGTGTACACACTGACATCTAACCAAATTTTTGCATTCATTGTATTTCTATATTTGTTTATTAGGAAAACAGGTAATATACTAAAAAAATACTCAAATAACGACTCTTTAAGCTGAACAGGAATTAGACGTTACTCATAAAGGTTTTAATACTTTACTAAATGTTGTGTGTACAAATTGGCTCCCATGCAGTCATAAAAATTTAAAAAAATATATATAAAAAAATACACCTCTAGGTGGCAGCAACTGCAGCCCTGCTACGCCATGAACTACTACAACTACTATTTTTAGTCAGAGTTCCATTATCTTTATTGGGACTATTATTGCCACTGTTCATCACACCTCCAACCGGCACCATCAGACACCACCTACCAAGAGCCTGGGTCTGTCCGAGGAGTCTCTCTAAAGGGGAGTTTTTCCTTGCCATTGTCACACTAAATGCTTGCTCTTGGGGCAATTATTGAAATTGTTGGGTATTTGTAAATTATAGAGTGTGGTCTAGACCTACTCTATCTCTAGAGTGTCTTGTGATAACTCTTGTTATGATTTGATACTATAAATATTAGTTATTATAGTTGAATTGAATAGTTTTTTTTCACATCATGCTTGAAAAGTTACTCACCACAGCAAATAAAAATTCTATTAATTTAACATTGTATTTGACATTTTAAATACATCATTACAATTTGTACATACATCATTAAAATGATAAAATGAAACTTGTTCAAAAATCAATTCCGAGGACTACACACACACACACACACACACACACACACACATCTCATCACTCTCACGAGGCCTTCAAAACACACTACAGATATTATGCGTGTTCTCTCCACACACTCACACATTTGTTCCCCTTACCACTGCTGACTTGTAATACAATACAAATCCACCCAATGTCTGTTGTCCCCTTGTGAGCTAAGCTGGGAGAGGGGGCGGGGGATTTCTCAGGTGACAAACACAAATTGCCAGGAGCTGCAAGGGGGCAAACATTCACGTATGTGAGAGATGAAGAGTGTGCATGAGGAGATGGCTGCAACACTTCTGACTATGATGCTCATGATCCCCTACATCTGCCAGGGAGGTGAGATGTTTTTTATCACACAACATGACTAATAGTTCATAAGAAAATGCAAGCTCTCAGCTATTATCTGATGGGAAATGAATGCATCTGTATGTCACCTGTTTATGCGATAGCGCTGCTGAGAAAATCAACAGCGATGGACTTCCTACAAAAAATAAGAGAGAAGCGTGAATCCGAGTGTTTTCCTGGGGGCTGCAGCTCAGAGATCAGTGAAGCCGGAGCACTGATGGAAGCAGAAGATGTAGGATATGTAAGTTTTCCGTCATTTGGTCTGTCTTTTATATTTGATGCCAATAGGGGGTTCAGTAAAACAGACATTTACCTGAAAATAGATTTTTATACATGTTTTTTTGTTTTGTTAGATTTTATGTAAATCCTTCAATGAGGATGCATAGCTGTCACTCTGATAAACCAGGGTTTAGTCATTGTTCAAAACCTGGAATTGCTACATGATAGATATTATATTATTTTTAAGTGGAAAGTAGTGATATAAGGTAGTGTCATCATCAGCCATCTTACTCACTCTTACAAACCTACTCAGGTCAAGCTTTTTGATAAAACACAGTAAAAAAAAAAATCAAAAAACATTTCAAAGTACAATTTGATTGTTTTAGAAATATTCGGATTGAAAAATTTTAACTATAGACGATGTCAACAGGAAGGTTTCAATTAAATTCTGTTTGGGTGGCTGAGTCTCTGCACCGAGGGAGATTCTAGCCACATGAAATGAATGAAGATCATGTCCAGAACTTTTACTCAAGGGTTTAGAAGCACTCCTCTGTTCAACAGGGATAAGGTGTAACTCAATCATGCAAATCACTCAGGCGTTTACCATTACTGTGTTCTTGCATACCGGGCTTGCAATGAGAAGACAGAGTGAAGGCAGGCCATTAACATCAACTTTGTTACTTAGTGCACCTGCTGCAAATATCAAGTGACCAGCATAAAAGCCAATAGAGAGGTGGAATGTGATTGACTAGGATTTCTGTCATGTTGCAGGACATTTATGTTGTTCCTTTGTATCCCATAAAGTCATGCCATACACCAATTTACTTTTCAAGAGAGACGTCATGGATATTATTAGCTATCACAGCTTTGTATTGTTGTGAATTATGTACGTTGTTTAAAAAATATAATATAATACACTTAATCTATAAATATATACATATATACACTTAAACTATAAACGTCTTTATAGGAGGAGAGTTCCAGCCTGCTGTATAATGGAGGTGCTGCTCACAAAGAAATAAACCATGTAAGTTGTAGTTTGTGGCTTTGAATCTTAATGTCATTTTGTTGTTTTTAATACATAAATAAAAGTCATATTGCACAAAATGTTTATGAATAAAACCGTTGGAACACCTATGCCTAAACACACATTTGTCTTGTAGCAGAGCTCTGGAGGAAGCTGTAGTGGATGAAGGATCTGGGATGTAGCCAAGAGGGAGAGCAAGACAACATGTTGTTGTTGTGTTGAGAGAAGCTCGGCTTTCCCAAAAACATCCTGGTACCAAGGGCAACTTTGATTGATTGTATATCAGTGAAAAACATTACAATTACCAAAACACTATTAATATAAAATATAAAGTACTAATATTAGGAACAAAGGCATTATTCAATTAAGATGATTTGTTTCAAGGATTAAACTTGCATGCTTATTATCCTTTTGTTTAAGCTAGAATAATAAAAAACTGTGATAAAGATTGTTTTATACGTTACCTCCAGTTGTTTTAGGTTCAGTACTTGATACTGTTACTTGTTACAGCTCAGTAACTGTGACTTTTGAGTTTGAAATAGAAAAAAAGTAGGTATCCAGTATCTAAGAAAATTGAATTGAGGATTTTTTGTAAACACTGTTTCCATTTTGTACAATTTTAAAAAGAGTTTAAAGTTTTAAGACTTTAAAAAGTACATACATATTAGATTAATTTAGGATATTATAACTAACATGTAAAAATCTATTTGAACTACCATGAAGCTTCTGTGCATGATAATTAAAAACTACATTTTCAGGAAGCTGAAATCAAAGCTTTATATGAACATTTAAATGAATGCATGCATTTGGCTCATTTTGTCTCATTAAATGATATGGATGGGTAATTTAAGGATTTTAACATTAAGAGTCTTCATAAGATTGGGCCACCATGAACTGCTTCAATGCTCATATAGCTAATTTTAATCATTTGTCACTATAATGACTCACTAATGCTGTCACAGAGTGTGTACAAAATTAATCATTTAGCTCTTGGGAGTTTAAGATTTTTTTTCAGAGGGTTGTAAACAAGTCTGTGTGTATTCATCTCTTCTGCAATGTGGACCTGTGTATTTTGTAAGTTTTTTTATTGTTATAATGTTGGTATTAGTAGTAAATCTAATTAAAACAATCCAGGGAATTAGCACTAACCCACTGATAAATGGCTTTAACATCTCACTCACTGCCAGGAAAATAGCTCAGATCGTGTCCTGACCTGAAGCCTGTAGCATTTATTTAACATGTTCTGTGACACAAAGAATATCATCGTCCTCTGTTTTGTTTCTATTTATAAGTCGGAGGAATTCACACAATCAACAAAAGTGGTACAGCAGTTTTGTTTCTTCCTCCACATTTGAAGAACTAAATCTACAGAAACATTTTGTCCATGTGGACTATTTAAGTTTCCCTCTGTTGCAGTTGTGAAATACGTGTCGAGGAATGCTCCTAACTTTAAAAATGTACAATGTAAAGTTTTTGTTCCCATCAGGTTCCCATGTCACATGCTGATCACGGGCTTTATGGTCGCTTTTTCCTCCCTCGCAAATCTACTGGACAGTTGATCAATAGAATGAATAGAGGCACACTAGATAGATTTAAACCGTTACTCTTCTATTTTAATCACATATCTGGTATATTTTCAAGTAAAAGCTCCCATTGATGTTAGAATTTAACGTTATACGTTGACAATTGGAGCTATGCACGGAGGGCGACAAACTAGGCTACTGCCTCTTTAATGCTGCCTTCATGTTCTCATCGTAAGCGTATTTTACTCGTCAAGTTGTACATATTAATACTTTCTAATCTAATAATAACAAAATGTACCAGATAACATAAGCCGGTTATTTGATATTTTATTTAGTAACACGGAGTTACATTGTGCAAGATTACACGGTGGATAAGGAATAATACAATCAGAAATAGGCTTAGCTTTTGTATATCAGTTGTGCTAAAAGTTATTCTCTACACTTTATTATCATAATATTAATTGCCATCGCATCTAGGTACACCGAGTAAAAAAAGAAAATTCTCACTTCTCAATTCTCAATTCTCACTACAGGTTTTATTTAGTACATTAGCCTCATATCTCGTTTGCATACGTATGACTTCTCCCATTTCCGATAGCATAGGAAGGCAGCATACCACGGCAGTAACAGTTACTGCTTGACACTTTAGCGTACAGACAAGAAACAGCGTAGTTGTCGTTCAAAGAAATTTCATTTCACAATGTAAGTCTATCACGTTTATACGAACCGTTTTTTAAAAATCAAATGTTACTCGGTCAAACCTGCCTAACATACCAGGTACTTTGGTGACACAGGATCACAGAAAAAAGCAACGCCCAAAACTTTGCAACTAGCTAGCTAGCTAGCGCGCAACAAGTGCTAGCGCCTTTCTTTAATTATCTGTCTATGGCTAGCACGGGTTTAGAGTTAGCTAAGCTATCTATCTATCGCAGTGTTACATTAGAGCGTGGGAACTCTGGCCAACACAAACTGTTAACGTCTATTTGCTAACGTTAATTAAGTAGACAATTAAAGGAAACATGCTGCTGTAGAGGACAGTCTTGTATTACGTCCGCAGTTGAACATTAGTTGGCCAATGAGCTTTAACGCTAGTTAGTTAGCTAGCTATATCTAACGTAAGGGGTTGAGCGAGCTACCTACGTGTATACCATAAATACCTGTCCATACGTGTGTACATTCAGTTAAAAACAAGCTGAAAACATTTCGTAATTTAAATAGTGCAACTGTAATTGGGAATAACTAGCTACAATTTCAGCAAAGTACGTTACAAGTAACTAATTAGCTAGTGGTAACGTTAACATGTCAATTTAAAACAGGAAATGTATTTATGGCTTACCTACGCTTTGTTTTCAGTTCGTTAGTCAATAATTGTATAAATAAGAGGGCACCGTTAAAGTGTTGTTTTACTTTTTAACTAAAAACGCTTCCATAAACTAAAAGAACGCAATACGTGACTGATGTGCTATTTAAATCTAAATCCTTTTTTTATTTAAATGTCTTTTGTGTTTAGTTTAATTTGTTTAATTGTTGGCTGGAATGTAAGTGAGCTGTTGTATCTCTCGCTTTTACATATATGCTTTATGTACATGGGGGGCGCAGCTGCAGCTGCAGTCGCCTCTGAAATGCTGACAGATGTTTGTCTATCTCTAAGCCACTCAGCTCTATGACAGACAGCTTGTATGATCAACAAGCTGTTGGTCAAATAGGTTTGTCCCCTGCCCTGGTAGTAGGTCTGCACGATTCGGGGAAAATATGAATCAGGATTTTTTTAGCTAATTGTTATCACGATTCTCTGCCACGAATTTTTTTTCCTACGAAGTCTAATGTTTATTGCACACATGAACCATGACAGAACAAAACAAGTTGGCAGTACCAACCATAGATTTTCTTTTTAGCATCTGCGCATCTCTACAAGCCTGGAAACATAGGCTTCAATGCAGAGAAGGGAGAGGATTGCACGCTATGGTATGTTTAAAACTCACAGAAGAAAGTAGCAGCGTTTGTGATGCAGTTGGCTCTTAAAATTTAAATGTATTTTTTTCAAATCAAACTTATTTCGAAATTAAATCGTGAACAGGGTGAATCGAGATCGCGATTTTGTAAAGATTAATTGTGCAGACCTACCAGTGTATGTCAGGATTGTTAACACATTTTTTTATTTATTTTTTTTTTGGTAAGATTATTTTTTTGGGGCATTATTAGGCCTTTATTTCCCCAGGACAGATGAAGACATGAAAGGGGAGAGAGAGGGAAATTATATGCACCAAAGGGCTGCAAGTCGGAGTCAAACTTGCGGCCTCTGTGTTGAGGAGTGAACCTCTATATATATGTGCGACTGCTCTACCAACAGAGCTAACCCGGCCACAACATATTGATATTGCCCATAAGGCTCGGGTATGTACGTACATTTACTGGGAGTTTGTGTGGATTAGTTGGCTTGAATATATGGTAATACATCCTTTATTATTGCTGAACTCTGCTTCCTCATGTTCATAAACATATTTAATGGTTTAATTGTGAAACTCAGAACTCCCCTATTTCTGTAATACCAGGAGAAATGAGAAAGATAATGTGAGGATTTGTACTGCTCGTCATCATGGCCCTTTTTAGTTCTTACTTTTGTTTCATTCCTTGATTAAATGTAAATCACATATTTTAATTTTTGCACCAAGAAGCAATTTAATTTTATAGCTTTGTTTGCCGCAAGGGATGATAAGGGATCTTCTAAAATGTTTTGTGGACTTTGTGTTTGTATTTTATTATGCATGGGTGTGCCTGATTGCTATTTGCTATAGCCTAATTGTTTTGCAAAATGTAGAGCAAGCGGTCATTATTGCAAATTAAACTCCGACAAGGTGATGTAGGTCTTGAATCATCCTGTAGGGATTTAATTCAGAACCCAACGTATATGGTATTAATGAGAACGATGCCAGTTTCACGGGGGAAAATTCACTGATTACTGATATGGCGGCCGATTTTTATTTTTATTTATTTTTTTAGCTGGAATGAAAATAACGCCATTCCAAAATAATTACCATTATGACAATGCAAAGGTACCAAGGATGCTTTCTTAAACAGTTAACATTTAACATTATTATACATAACTAGAAAGGAACACTGACAAAATAAAGATTAAATAAAATAAATAGCTAGTTAAACATCAGTACTGTATATCAGTCATCTGCTGACCATGCTCTGCTGGACAAACAACCTAATGACACCATTTCCAAATCACTCCAAGCATACGTTCTGTAAAAAAAAATTCATATCTGACAAGCTATACGCTGGAACCAATATGTCTATGATAGGCCAATATTGACCCGCTCGCTTTTCATTATGCAGCTTATTGCATGGCTTCTTATTAAAGACATCAATAATTTGACACACAATTGTGATTTTAAAAATTAGTTTATTGATTTAAAATGTTGTTCCAGAGTCTATAATCAGAACTTGTCTTTTAGAGTCTAAGCATGTGGTGTAAATTGCCCCACTTGTATTTTTTTATGGAGGCATTATAAATCCTGAATAATCCCTACAGCCTTCAACCCATCCTCTCACTTTCAGTTCGCTATCGTCTTTCTTAAGTGTGATCATTGCAAAGTATTACTGTCTCATGCCAGATGGTGGCAGTAGGTAACCAATGTAAAAAGGTTTGTAAGGACAGAGGAAAATGGGGACAAGGATACATATCAAGTCTGAAACCCAGAAATAAATAATTAAAACAAACAGTGTAATTTCCTTGTTCCAGTTACGATGGTTTATATGTTTGTCCTTGTTTAGAAACAATCTTCCCAAGTTGTTATGACAGAACAAGCTTCAGGAAATTAAGAATTCAGAGGCATGTTTGCTGTTTGAGAGGGTTGGGTGCATGACGTCATGTTACTCTTAAACGGCTTCTTGCGTTGAGCGTGGTTGTGACGGTGCAGACGGCGTGCATGGTCGCCGCGAACTGTCTGGTCAAACATACTGATTGTGGTCAAAGTGGTTTGACTGTGTTCAGGGATTATATAACTATTGGCTTCCACTTACCCCCGGTGGTGGTAATCACCAGATGCCTCCCCCGATACGATATCATCACGATACTTATGCCACAATATATTATTGCAATTTTAAACATATTGCAATATTCTAAAACAGATTGCAATTTATAACCTTTTTCCAACTTCTAATTTTTCCCAATTTTCAAATGATGTCCCCAAAAGGAAACTTTGTCAACATCTGTTTTATCTTAAAAGATAGATTTCTCTGTTTGTTCATATCACTTCAATTTTATTGCTGCAAAATGGAATTGTCAAGCAGACAAACTACTGACACACATATATGTGTGTGTGTGTGTATATATATATATATATATATATATATATATATATATATATATATATATATATATATAAGCTTGATACTTGGCGCCTGTGTATCAATACAATATTGCCACTTAAAATATCGTGATACTATGCTGCATTGATTTTTTTATTGATTTTTTTCTTTCTTTCTTTCTCCTCCCCTTCCCTACTTATCACCAGTTGTTATTAGTCATATGTGTCTTAATAGTTTAGGTGCAGATTAAGTGACTTGGTATGCAAAATCTTTTTTTGTGTAATCTCACAGAAGGCTAATATCTACACTTAATTTTCATAATTTCACCAGGTCAGCAGCCGGTCCGGAAGGCTCTGGTGCAGCGTCAGGCAACAGGCGCTTGCAGCAGACCCAGGCCCAGGTGGATGAGGTATGATACGTCTCTGATTGCTGCCTTCTCTCCATCTTCAGCCACTCTGTGTAAAGGCCCTGACACACCAAGCTGACGGCCACAAAATAGTGGCGACGCACGCTGACTGTGACATCGCCTTATGTTACTGGACATCGCCCTTTGTCAAAACTTTGTGCTTGAGCACAACACAGAGACTAACGCTGACGGCCAACTACCACCTATGTTCTGTACCTGCGTGTAGGCCTGCACGATTAATCGTTATAAAATCGTGATCTTGATTCACCCTGTTCACAATTACATTTTTTAAATAACTTCTATTTATAAAAATATTTTTTTTTAATGACTTTGATTCTCATTTAATTTTACGAGCCAACTGCATCACATACGCTACTACTTTCTTCTGTGAGTTTTAAACAGACTGTATGAAATAGGTTTTAAAGTACTCCCAAGCGTTGCAATGCTCTTCCTTGTCTGCGTTGAAACCTTTTATGTTTACAGGCTTGTGGTGATGCGCAATATGCTATAGGTGCCAAAAAAATCTGTTTGGTACTGACTATTTGTTTTGTTTAGTCGTGGTCAAAAAAAAATGGTGGGAGAGAATCGTAATATCAATTCTAAGCAAAAAAATCGTGATTCGTATTTTCCCCGAGTCGTGCAGGCCTACCTGTGTGACAGGAAATAACTCTCTATGCCAGCAGTCAGCGGTAATCTATAACGTTCTAAAAGGAAATTAGGTCAGGATTGATCATATGAGATGAGAAGATGTGTGTGTGTGTGTGCTCTTCAGTCGCTTGTTTGCTTTCCTCACTACTGTTTTGGATGGATTGGCTATTTGACCAACGCCAATTCAAAAAGGCAGACGAAAGCCGTTGCATAGCAATGGTGCGGGAAACACCTCAAAAACTAGAGTGGCGGTTGCTCATAGCCGACAGTTTCCTTGTTGTGCCAGTGCCTTAACTCCCGTTTTCCTTAATGTCTGTCTGAAGCAGAGATTGCATAACACCTGACAGCAGTGTGTCATGAATCACCACAATTTGCTCTTCCTCCAGATGTCAGCTCACATGCCAGAGAAAATTTATATTCAAAGCTACGTCAGTGAACAAAGGGCTGCTAAGTCTCACTCCTCCTATGGTTTTGTTCTTAATCATTACTGTTCTCTTTTTCAGTTGTGGCCCTCTTGATGTTAGCCCCTCCTAAACAGAACTTTTCCCTTACCATGTCACAAACAAAGCTTTCGATTGGCTGCCAGAGAATTATATAACCACTGTTAGTGCTACCAGGGCTGCCAGAGAATTATATAACCACTGCTACCATGGTTATGTAAGACCTGCATGGGCCTGCAGACTTCTCTCGACGCTGCCAGTCTGAGAGGAGGGGCAATTGTGAGATTTGTGGATCAGTGGAACATATGGGTTATGTGTAGTCTGCAATACTGTCTGTGCGCACACACACACACACACACACACACACAAACGCATGCACGCACACACACACACACGCACGCATGCCTGTCATGTTCTAACTCTGTCATTAAGAAGAAGTGTGTATTACCCTTTTTTTTTTTTACCTTTTTACAGTGAGGCGTGATCTCCCTATATATGTTGGTTTTGTTAGGTAACATTATTCGAAGTTACTCAAGCATCTATATGCAGTAATGATGTCATCATTCTTTATGTACAATATATGTGCATTTCCAATGTATTATCTCTTTATCTAAAATAGCTAATTAAGGCAGTGCTTAGTTGATCTTCAATTAGGACTAGTAAGGATTACCTAAAGGCTCTGACACACCAGCCCGATGGCTGACCATTGGCAGAAAAGGCATTTGGACTGATCAGTCGGCTCCCCAAGGTAAAAAAAAAAAGTGCCTTGGAACGCACTGAAGTGACGCCGACTTGAGCGTACGTTTTGCACGTGCACAATACATAATACGTCCCCATAACAGCAGGCGGCACTAATCTGTATTGTTGCACAAAAAATGAAAACCGTAAATGATGGAACATCTCTCTAGACTTAATAAACACAGAGCACGCTGTCGTCAGTCCTTGTTTTCAAAGTATAGTAGTCAAGAAGGATCGTTGTCATTACTTGCTGAACAGAAGAAAATACAATGCCTAGTAATGAGAAAATACTGCTGTTGTCAGCTCCAGTTTTCTCGTACACTGATTCCCTAGTCAAGGTCTAGCACTCCACCAATCAGATTAATCATCGAGTCCGACTGCCCACTGTCTAACTAAACACGTCAAATAGGCCAAAATGAACGCCGACGGCTTCTCCGACTGACAACGGCATGGAACACACCGTACAGACTCGAGTCACCGACCTCGCCAGACTGTCCGATGGCCGATAATCGGGTTGGTATGTCAGCGCCTTAATATTCAGATCCAGTACACCAAGGGACGGTCTTCTAAAAAGTACTGACAATAAACCAAATCTTTTTTTCTCACTTGTGTGTGTGTGTGTGTGTGTGTGTGTGTGTGTGCGTGTGTGTGTGTAGGTCGTGGATATTATGCGTGTTAATGTGGACAAAGTGCTGGAACGTGACCAGAAGCTGTCTGAACTAGATGACAGAGCCGACGCACTGCAGGCTGGAGCCTCCCAGTTCGAGACCAGTGCAGCTAAGCTGAAAAGGAAGTACTGGTGGAAGAACTGCAAGGTGCATAAACAAAAAAAAACACACCCCTTTTCCCACTGGAAAGACTAAATCAAATCAACTAAATAATTAACTGATATAAAATGAACTCCTTACGAGAAGTCTCCAGACTGGAAGTAGCCTAAATTATTTTGGTCTTAAAGTGAAGCAAACAAAACTGATATTGTTAAACAAAAGGTTTTACAAATGATGACAGACTTCTGTCAGTCATTGAAGTTAATGTGTTTGGCACTGAATTTGCTGTACCATTACCCCTTGCAGATGTGGGCCATCCTGATAGCTGTCATAGTGATCATAATCGTCATCATTGTCAGTGAGTATTAAGCCTGTGGTTAGACAAGCTTCTCGTTGACACAATTGTTGCAGTTTGTGTTATTTCAGATGCTCAAAACAATCTGTGATTTTCAATTAATTACTGCTCAAGTGTAATTATAATTATGTTACAGAGATTTCAGTTTGATCTGGATTGTTGATCTTGATAAGTCTTTTATCTAAATGGTTCCTCCCTTCTTCATTCACAGTTTGGAATTACTCCTAAAACAGCAACAAGAGGAGGAGTGAAGGAAATGATGGAGAGGAGCAACATACATAATTAATATCTCAAAGGAAGATGTCACATGATTAGTGGTTACTGTACTTCACAATGTTTTTCTTTTGACAGGGGTCTTCATTCCTTGGCCTGGTTTGCGTGGGTGGGTGGGTCTGAGTAAAGGATTGTCACAATACCATTTTTACCCTGCATTACTACATCATACCAGACATATTTACACTTGTATTAGAATTCCATTGCACTTACCAAAGAAAACCGAAAGATGCATAAAGAAGCTGGTTGACAAAAACTCAATCTCAACCAAAACCTGTTTAAATTAATCCTTTTAGAATGTGTGACAAAGCACACACACACACACACACACACACACACACACACACACGCATGCGCGCGCGCGTGTACATACATACATCAACCTCAGGACATCAAGTAAAGAATATTGTTGTAAACTCTCCTCAATTTATATAAACTTTTTTATGTTTTACTAATAGCTATTGACGTTGTGGGCCAGGCTAAAAGAAGTGCCTTTGAGGAATTGCTATTCTGTTAGTTAACATAGTATTAGTAACCCTGCATATCATTGAAGAGATGTCCCTTTCCAACACATACACATTTATACTTTTCATAAGCCAAAATTTAGATTACATTTTAAGATTAGTTGTCCGTGGAAGACTGGGATCCAATGCCTTATTCTACTTATACTATTTGCTAAGTTCTCCGTGCAAGACATTTGAATTCAGATTGAATTAAGAGAGAGTTCGTTGGTAACCCAGCAACAAATAAGCTAACCAGTAACACACTGTTGAACCACCTGATCATACCTGTCATTGTCCATCTTCTTGTCAGGTAGGACAGTAAAAACTATTATAAACTTGTGTTAAGATAAGTGCCTTAATGTTATGATCTACAGCCTTACAGCTATGTAAGGTTAGAGAAACTGTTAAGGAATTTACTACACTTCACTTAGTGCTACACTGGGTTAAAAGTGGCATATTGTTTCAAGCAGGTGTTCTCAAGACATGCTAGGAAGTTTGCCTTTGTGATATGTTCAAGTACAAAAAAAATTAGAAAATGTAATATTGGACAGATGCCTTCATAGGTTTCTCCAATGGAGAACAGCCAAAATACAGCCCGCCTTATTGATCATATATACCAGCCAGTAAAAGCAGTGCCTTCTGAATACTCCCAACTGTCCAAACAAATACTTTGCTGCTTGCTTATTCAGCTGAACCCATTAGCCTTTAATAAAGTCTTCTGTTAAGTCATACTGTCCTTTTTCCCCACTTGATTGATGCAAAGTACTTCTCACATGTGATATTTTAGTGTTGTGCCTCTAACAATAGCGTTTTGTAATCTATTATACGTAGATCTAACCTTAAGAAGAGTGTATAGTATTTTTTGTTTTGGAGACCAGTGCTGCTCAACATCATGCATTCTTGAGTGTAGAGAAAAACTTTGTTGGGCAATGACTGTTATTTACCAACACTGGATGATTGCATTCTGTTGCCTCCAACTCTACTAAAATAAATGTATTTTAATGAGATAAACAATTTGGGATTACTTTGTTCATTTTGTAGTTTTCTGGAATTTCATAGCTAAAATTACATCTGTTGATGTTGCATGTTTCAATAGTTTTTAAGGCATTCGCTGTTTAACCTTCACAATGAATGCAATAGAATATATGTGTGTGTGTGTATATATATATATATATATATATATATATATATACACACACACTACAGGTATGGAAACAGTTGACATACATAAGAGGTTTGTGATGGTTCATTTTCATGAACCATCTGTGTGTGTGTGTGTGTGTGTGTGTGTGTGTGTGTGTGTGTGTGTGTGTGTGTGTGTGTGTGTGTGTGTGTGTGTGTGTACACACACACACAGCAGAAATGTGTCACCCAGTAACTTTTGCTTACGTATACCCACTGGGAATGCATTTGGAAATGTGCAATTCTATTATTTGGTCCTATATCCTTTGGCTTGAATACAATAGAGTTAACTAAGTCTTCTAAGTTTTTTTTTTTACTCTTCCCAAAAGCAGCCCAGGAACTGCCTCACAGCTTGGTACAGCCTCTCCCTTAGGCTTAAAATGCAGATGACACGTGTTGCTCCCTGGGTTCATTAAGGTTACTGGGTGCATGTATAAACGTCATCTGAGTGTCAGATTTGTTTTAAGTGGGATCGGGTCGTGTTTTTTGTTTGACCAATACCTCAAAATCCAAAAGATTAACTATCGCACAGGCCAATGCTAACAAAATTCAAAATGACGACCCTTATCATTAGTTACGCCCATTTCCTTGTGATTCTTGTGATTCTTGTGGTTCAACAGAAGCATTGCTAATATGTCAGATAGCTGACAATACACACATAATTTCTTGTAAAAGACATCAAGATGTGTGAATTTTATCAGCTGGACTATAGGTCCATCCATTTATGCATCCCGTAATAGAGGGATAAAGCATTGGCTTGTACTAAGTTGGTGCTTGGGCAGCTTACGGGCTTCTCCTTTTCGACCCTCTGTTGTGAAACGTGGTGATCCATGTGAAACGCCAGACTGCTGTGTAAGACACGCCCAGTCCTAGGTACTATGTCCAATCACATGATAGATGTGATATTCGCCTGTCCAATCATCTTGGAGTGGGCGGAGTTACATTGCTCCGGCCTCACGTTGCACAAATGTGTCAAGTGCCTCGGAATAGGTGATGATTTAACTAGCTAAGGTAAGTGAATGGTAATTAAAATAATACTTTTAATGCGGCCCGGCGATCAGTTTGATAGAATTCTATTGTTTGGATATTGAAGCGGAGACATACGTGGAGTGAAAAGGGTAAATATTCTATCAGAACATTTGAGATGTCTTAGCGAGTTGACCCAACAGACTAGCTAAGCTAGCCTCCTCGCCCAATAAGGCACCAACCAGAGAACAGATAGCTAAACCAATGAAATGTAGTCCTTATCTTGTGGTGATACTGCACATTTCTAAACATGACGGTATGACTTGGTTGTAAGCAGTGGTCAATGTGTATTGCTAATATGGTAACTGAATAACATGTCTTCCATAATCAGGGACCTGCAGTGGCTTTTAGTGAGTAACGTTAACTAAACTGCTCTGTTGCTTCGACAAGCAATAATAAGTGCACTTAATAGCTAATGCAGCAACACTAGCAGATGACGTTAACGTTACACAGTAGTAATTTGCCACAAAATGAAATTTGTAGATGCAAATGTGTGGCAATACACACAATAATGCAATTTGAATAATGGCGGTTAGTTTTCGGTGGAGTAGTAGCTGCCTGTGTCTCCTTAGCCTTAAGATGCAGATGTCAGTGATAGTCACTGGGTTTATTGAGGTTACTGGGTGCATGTGTAGTGGAACGTCATGTGAGTCAGGTTTGTTTTGAGTGTGATCAGGTCGTGAGTTGTTGAAGCTTTTCGTTTTTTAGTCGATGGAACCATGTAAAACGGGTATCGCTATGACTTTATATCAGTGATTTTTATTTGTGTATGTTTCCCAGCTAACAACTTTTGGTTGCCAGAACGTTCTGGGAACTTTCGATTTTGGTTGTGGGAACGTTCCCTGAAGATTAGGTAAACAAAGTGCAAGACACTGTATATGCAATCCATTTAAAGCACAACTCTCGCCTTGTCTTTTGAATGGGAGTGCTAGTGGCCCTTCTATGATAGCATCAAAACCAACATTTTTAAAAAACTAAAAAGGCTCAACACAACATGAGACTTTGCTCCAAGTCTCACCTGGGCACAACATATGAACTCAGCATTGAGAACATTGTTTGTGCGCAAAGAGTTTACTAAAAAGAAAAGATTTTGAGCAACTCACTTCTTGACTAGCATAGAAAGATAGCGACGAGGGGAGAAAAACTTAAGTGAGTTGTTCACTTCAGCCAAACCTTTCTTTTTGGTCAACCTGATCAGAACCGGAATATAACAAAGCCATACGAGGGAAAGAGTTTAATGTTAAACCACAAACCCTCTCATTACAACCACAACATCGTTAAAATGTTAAGTATTTCACTTACTTTCTTTGAGCTTGTGAAGCTGTGCAGCGTGGTCGGTCCTGTAACTTTGTCTTTATTACCGATCACATGAATCGGTCACTTCAGAGCAGAGGTCTACTTGTGTGGGGGTGTAACGGTTTGGTTTGTAAACAGAATTAAAGAAGTGAATTTTCTTAGTTGTGAAAATTGTTCTATTGAAAAATTCTTGTTTTTTTAAGTATTTTCATTAATACAGTTAAAAAACCAAAGTCAAGCACCAAAGTATTGTTTTAAGCTAAGTTGATATCAGCCTTAAATAAATAGATTCTCTTGCTATGCTGTTTATCTTATTTAGATTTTATAAGTCAAATCATTTTTGAGTGAATCTAAATCAAGTGACTGCAAACCTTTATGCTACTTCAATAGACTAAGAACAACCAAACGGGAGCGTTGTGTGGAGGTACAGCGCAACCGCAGGAGAACGTTACAGTTGGTTGGTTCTCTTAACGTTTAGGGAACGTTATAACACGGAGGGAACGTTCCCTAAACGTTAGTATCTAAAGTATTTAAAAGTATTTAAATCATGACCTTTTATTGTTTCTGAGAAGCTCTTTAAGATAACAAGAAAGGCTCCTTAATTACTTGTCTGTTGTTTCATTCATTTACACATAAAGTTGACAGTATCTAAGAGGACATATTAAGTTATCAAGCAAGCAAATATTTAAGATTAATTTGGAGGTAGACAAGATATTGAGGAGACACAATTCAGTTGACCTGAGCGCAAACACTGCATAGTTCATGGTTCAGTGAAGCAGTAGGTGTTGCAAATTCACATTTGGCCATCATTATGAATAGTAATCCTATGTCTACAAACATTACTGATGGTTCATCAATTTGGGAGTGATAATATGTTCCAATCACCAATTTAAGTGGTGTGACTACACTTTTGTTTACATTTGGATCACAAAGTTGTTTGAACAAGAAGTTGGGTAGAAAAGTACATAGCCTTCTCAGTTCTGTTTGTTTATTGTGTAAGGCCAGAGCATTATCTCTACACCACAGTAATCACAGGTTTCTGTGTGTATGTTGTACGCACACAGTACAGATATAAGGTTTCAAATAATGCTCATACGCTCCAAATTGAGCAAGGCGATTATGTAATCCTGCAGTGACGACCTGTTGAAAGACGCAGGCTGTTTTCACAGGGACCTGTTTTTATCTCTGTGTTGTTGCTATGTGGCTGTGGTGTTTTTTTCTAATTTTATTTATAACTGATATAATGATGGCTGAAGAAAACTGGCAAAGAGTAGATGACTGAAGAAAGCAAATGCGTTACCTTACCTCAGTTTTCTTTGTAATGTTTGAGTTTAATTTCCGAAAAAATACATCAGTGTTGATGTATAAAATGTGCCCATGTGTGAATTGTAGATGACGGGGGTGAGTCACAAAGCAGTGAGCCAGTTTGATAGTCATATGGTCCAATAGTATTAGATAACAAGGCAGATTGTGTTTGTTCACATTAGAGAAATGAAAAACATAGTCTTGTTGCACAGAACATTATATGTTTGTTATGCTGGATTTTACATTTAGAGTGTTTCCCTTATCAGACTTGGCACAAGTTTTGGGCATTTTAATTTGTGTTTTTCCCCTTCTCACATTTTGACACTTCATAGCAGAAAAGGACAAGTGTAACTAATTACATGAATGATGGTTCTGTTTCCTTCAATGCCCCATTTGAAAGACATGCCAGAAACTGGATACCTAAATAGCAATCATCAATGTTATTAAGTATACCTGTGCTTTTCTTGCTATGACATGATACTTTTGCATCCTAGCTGCGTCCCATTTTGATATGGCATACTCTCTGATAGATGTTTTTTCAGTCACAGGGGTTCCACAGCTAAGACATTTTTAAATAAATGTAGCAATTCATTCTTCCATGTTGTGAATTCAATCTTGCAAACATTGTTCTGATACTGTTTCTTATCATCTCTCAAATTTTCTTTTATCTTACAGTGTTAAAGGCGGATCCTCACATCTTTACTCTCAGCACTCATTGAAATAATAATAATTTACTGGCACCACATGGAACCCATTCCCTTTGAACATATGAAGACCCCTACTGACTTTGGAAATTGGACAAATTGATGTGTGACCAAAGCGCAGAGATGCCTGCAGGTGACAGCGGTCCAGATGGGGAGGAGCCCACGTTACCGTCAGCAACAGGAGGAGGTGGAGAGGAGGCAAGGATGTCGTCAGGGCAGCAGGACAGAGGGGGGCAGCCAGAGCACCACAAGGGGGGGGAGAGTGGAGCTTCAGGTGGAGAAGTAGGGCAGGAAGACGAGGAGATGACTAGCGGATCGCATGACCTCTCTTCCTCGGCCAATCACAGCCCTGGTAGTGTCACCGGATCCACCTCAGCTTCAACCAAAAGGTATTTGCCTGATTACGTGTGCCCTGACTACTTGGCATATATCCACATCATACACACTAACCAAGTTGATGTCTCTTCATTCATCTCAGAACAAGTTTTAAAATGCACCCCAACATACCATAGCAATGGCTTTGCTTTTGTGAATACCAACTTGCATTCTTGTGAAAATGTTGACTTCTTTTTTCAACAGTACATAAGTGTAAGTGTAATAAAAGTTTAGTCCAACTTGGGTTTTATTTTTGTAGTTCTGGCCTTTGGTTCTGTTTGTTTATAACTGTTTGTACTCACTAAACTAATAGCTGAGAACTTTAATGGAGCAAGGCAAGACACACAACCAGTCACATGATCAAACAGGTTGTAAGCAAGTTGATATTTTAGCTAGATTACTTACCCTTTATTCTGGAGGTTAAAACAAAATTCAGCACAACCATAATGTTGCTAAGTAATTGCACAGGGAAACCATGAGTGCACATACAGTGGTGCTCGAAAGTTTGGGCAAAAATTAGGGCACCCTGCAGAGTTAATACCTTGTACTGCACCCTTTGGCAAGTATCACAGATTATAAACGCTTCTTGTAGCCAGCCAAGAGTCTTTCAATTCTTGTTTGAGGTATCTTCGCCCATTCTTCCTTACGAAAGTCTTCCAGTTCTTTGAGATTTCTGGGCTGTCTGTCACGCACTGCTCTTTTAAGGTCTATCCATAGATTTTCAATTATGTTGAGGTCCGGAGATTGTGAAGGCCATGGCAAAACCTTCAGTTTACACCTCTTGATGTAATCCACCGTGGATTTTGAGGTGTTTAGGATCATTATCCATTTGTAGAAGCCATCCTCTCTTTAACTTCAGCTTTCTCATAGATGGCATTAGGTTAGTGTCCAAAATTTGCTGAAGTGTTATTGAGTCCATTTTTCCTTCTACTCATGAAATGTTCCCTGTGTCACTGGCTGCAATACAACCCCAAAGCATGATTGATCCACCCTCATGCTCAACAGTTAGACAGAGGTTCTTTTCATTAAATTCTGTGCCCTTTTTTCTCCAAACGGAACTTTGCTCATTCCGGCCAAAAAGTTCTATTTTAACCTCATCGGTCCACAGAACACGTTTCCACAATTCATCAGGCTTGTCTATATGTTCATTTGCAAACTTCAAACGCTGATTTTTGTGGTGAGGACGTAGAAGAGGTTTTCTTCTGATGACTCTTCCATGAAGACCACATTTGTACGGGTATCTCTTTATAGTGGAATGGTGTACCACAACTCCAGCGTCTGCCAGGTCTTTCTGGATGGATCATGCAGTCAAACGTGGGTTTGGACTTGCTTTTCTCACAATCCTGCGAGCTGTTCTGTCTGATATTTTTCTTGGTCTTCCAGATCTTGCTTTAACTTCTACTGTTCCTGATGACTGCTATTTCTTAATTACATTCCGAACAGAGGATATTGGCATCTGAAAACGCTTTGCTATCTTCTTATAGCCTTCTCCTGCTTTGTGAGCGTCAACTATTTTCAGTTTCAGTTTTCTAGACAACTGCTTAGAAGAATCCATGGTGCTGATTGTTGGGGCAAGGTCAGATGAGTCTGGGCATTTAAAACCTTAAGGTTGACATCACCTGGTCTTTCCAGACAATGATTGAGAACAATCCATGACACTGTCAGGTCTCAGTTTTCCAAAGGGGCCGATGCATGCTACAAACTCTGCAGGGTGCCCAAACTTTTGCAGATGCCATTTTTTTGTGTTCTGTTATTTTGAAAGTGTAAATGATGGAAATAAAATCTAACTTTTTGTGATATATTATACAAATGTCATTTGATGCCTTTTGGAAATGTTTCCATCTTCTTGGCTTCTTTATGCACATTAATACAATTTTTTACCTGGGGTGCCCAAACATTCGAGCCCCACTGTAGCTATGGCAAGTAGGGAAGGTCAAAGTTGAACCAGAAATTTTGTCTGTTAATTGTAATGAATATTTACAACCGACACGTTTTGTCAAAGAAATGTATTTAAAATACTACTGTTAGTTTAAAATTAACACACTAAATTGTTTCAGGCCAAAATACATTAATGATCTCCTGCGCTGTTATGAAATGTCTAGACTCCAGACCTTTCAGATTGTCTAGGACAGGTCTGCTTCCTGCTTCCAGAGTCAACATTTAAACAGAGAAGCAGCATTCAGTTTTTATGCACCACATCCAGTGCCTTGCAAAAGCATTTACCCCCCTTGGTATTTTTCTTATTTTGCACTACAACAAGTAATTTACCAATTCTACCAATTACCTTCAGAAGTCACATAGAATGTTCTAAAAGGCCCCAGAGTCCGCAACAACACTAAATAAAAGGGCCCCATGAAGACCAAGGAGCTCTCTGAACAGGTCAGGGACAAAGTTCTGGAGGTACAGATCAGGGTTGGGTTCTAAAAAAAATATCCAAAACTTTGAATATCCCCCGAAGCACCATTAAATCAATTACTATAAAATGGAAAGAAAACAACACCACAATAAACCTGCCACGAGGGACACCCATAAAAACTCCTGGACCAGGCAAGGAGGGCATTAATCAGAGAGGCAACAAAGAGACCAAAGATAACCCTGAGTGACATGGAAAGAGAATTAAAAAATGTTTTGGTTTTTTTCTCTGGCATGATATGTAGCCCACTGTATTAACTTGTATTTAAAAAAAAAAGGGTTATCTATCCATAGGATCATTTTTATGCCAAACTCAAAGGTTTTTATTTTTATTTTTTATTTTTTATGGAAAAGTGACCAAAAAAAGCTATTGCTTAAAGAAAAAATGAGAAAACATGTTTGGAGTTTCAAACATGTATGTCAAATGTACGTGGGAGAATCTAAACATGTTTTTTTGTCTCTGGATTGTAGAGTTTGAAGTGGTCCTATGGACAGATACATTACAGGTTGCAATGCAACAAAATAGGAAAAAACGGCAAGGGGTGTAGTACTTTTGCAAGGCACTGTATCTGGAACAAACTCCCAGAAAACTTGATCTGCTCCAGCTTTCTGCTCATATTTAGGTCTTTTATTTAGGGCTTTAAATATTTCTGTGCCACTGCATTTCATGAAGTTAAATGAATGTGTGTGTAGTAGTGAAAATACAGATGGTAGCAGAGGGCAGGCCCACAGAGAGGTGATGGTCACTGTGGCTGAGATGAAGAAGAGGATTCCATCAGACAAACGCAGTCGCAGCAAAGCCAGCACTGTGGAGGCCTTACATTACGCACTCAACTGTGTCAAACAAGTGCAAGGTAACCTGGAAACGTTTGTTACGCTTGGGTTTTGTTTTTCTTGGAAATCAGAGTAGTTTTTTTTTTTTTCTCTCTCTCACCAACAAGCCTGATATCATCAGTTAGTCTTGTTTCAAAACAGCATGTGTGTTTGTGTTCCTATTTAGCCAATAGCGAATACTACAAACTGCTGATGCGAAATGGCCAGGATGATAGGAGAGATGCCACTGTTTGCACTCTGGAAGAGTTGGAGAGGGTCACATCTGAACACACCCTTAAAAACACGGTATAAACACACTCACACACTTTCACTTCCATAAATACTTGCACATTCATTTGCCTCACACCTGGGCGTGTGTATGTTTTTACTGCCTTTGTGTGCTGTGACTTGGCTCGTCTGTGTGCATGTGTTTCTGCATGTGCGTGTTTACATGTCTGTGTGTAGGACTCCTTCGTGGTGGTTTTCTCCCTGTCGAGTGGCTGCGTGCTATATGCTTCAGAGCAGGCTCCCAGCATCCTGTGCTGCAAGAGGAAGTTCCTGGAGTCGGCCAAGTTTGTGCAGTTGCTCTTCCACCAAGATGTTAATGTCTTCTACTCGCACACGGCTCAGCCACATCTGCCACCCTGGAGCAACTCGCATACAGGTGTGTTTTGGACCACATTTAATATATTTTAAATATGGTTTTCCGTTTTATACGGCTTTCAGTTTTGATTTAATTTCAGTTAAATGTTTTTTTACAGTAATTCTACAACTACAGTTATAGTTTAAGTGCATTCTTTACCTAGTTCGGGAAAGTTAGTCATTTTTTTGCCAATCTGCAAAAAGAATCTTACCAATAGCTTTTTTTCACCATGTGTTCCTATAGGTGTCTAGTAACACCTCCCAATTTATCCACAGCAACTGGATAGAAGATATCAAATCTTAAGTCTTCCAAATCTTCAGGTGGATTTCCACAGAATATGAGCTTGAACAGTTCGCAGCCAGCTTTGATGATGTCACTTCTCTTGGCTCTGATGTCAATGAACACATCCATGGCTTTGTGAGTCTTGTAGAGCTTGGTGAGCAAATTTGGTTTGCTAAACCCAGAAATTGGTGATACGGTATTGCAGCCAGAGAAGCTGTTTAGAAAATTCAGGTATTTATGGGACCGGTTGGTTTGCGCTATGATTGACCAGCATAACCATAACGTATGTGTCCTTGCCCCTCACCTCAACAGAGGACTCTAGTGCCTCATTTAATGTTGCACACACAATAGAAGTGTCAGCCTCATCAGTGCAATGTTACAATGCACTGATGATGCTGACACTTCTATCCTACTAATTTGTAAGGTCTCAGCAAAAGCAGAATGTGCTGGGCCTTGTTGTGCTTGTTGTCAAGGAACTTTTCCTGTGGAACAATGTATTTTTAATTTTTTTTTTAAAGTCTGAATGAATCTGAATGTCACAGTATGTATTCTTAGTAGGTCACAGGTGGTCATGGTCCGCGGTGGAGCTACCATATCCGTCAAAGACCACAGTTATCTGGAGGTGCTGGCTACCCATGGACATCACAAACCGGAGGTAGCTCTCGGTGATGTCTTTCCACGTGAGGTCAGCCTCCCATTTGTGTGCAGGAGCCAACCGCCATCAACCACTAGGCTTGTGCAGGTTTTTTTTTTTCTTTCGACAGGCACTGCAAATGCCTCCAGAAACCTAGCTAGGGCAGCCTTGTCTGGCTTTTGCAACTTCTGATTTTTGTCTAATAGAGGCATAGGTGTTGGCGTCAACTCAAAATGCAGAGGTTCTTTGGTCTTGACTTTGCGCTCACTAATGATGATGGCAATTGAAGAGCTTGAGTGAGTCAGTGATTAGCTTGTCTTCATTGATTTTGGAGCAGATCTGAGGCTTGCTTGCTTGCTTGGTTTCTATTGTATCCAGACCTGTTTTCCCATGCATCTTGGCCTGATCCTCTGCCTGATCAGTATTGACTGAGTCCCCGGGAGTGCTGCTGAACCCCGTCGAGAAAGATACCAGGGACTTCCTATCCCGTATGGAATCGAAGGGGTTGACTTCCATCATCCATCCAACAGCATAATTTTCTTTCTCCATCTGGGCTCTTGTGACGTCTGTGTGGTTAGGTACTCCACGTTTGTTCATTCTTCAGGCTCCTGGTGAATGAACGAGAAGTGGTTCAGTGTCTGAACCCAAGACTTGGCAGATTTGTTCCAGAACCGCCCTCTGCTTAAACCGCCTGAGGATTTGGCCTCACACATAAGTTTGGTTTCTATTGTGATGTCAGTCCCTGTGCCTGACCACTCATGGTCTGAGAACCGGACTACATGGTTGCCATACACAGTGAACTTTGATAGAGTTTCTTGGAACATGGGATGATCCTGCCTTAGTTGTACATGGAGACTTGCTCCCTTTGCATGCTGATGGTGGCCTACTGCTGCAAAGGTGTTCAGAATTCCAGAAATGCAGCTGAGGTGACCTGTGTGGTCTGGGACATGCTCACTCCTGATAAATACCTTTTATGAGGTTGATTCTGCCATAGTACCAGACCCAGAGTGCAGGTGTCCTTCGTCCCTTCGCCAAAGTTTTCAACCTCTCCTCCATCCTCTCCTTGTACACAGTGGCTTGTGCATAGCAGGTGTCATTACTGTCTTTATTTCATTATTAATTTATTCATTATTGTCTTGTAACAAATTTTTTCAGATTGGTCTATCTCAAATTGAATGTTTAGAATCCATTCTTTATCCTAAATCCATAGTTTAAATATGATTAAGGAGTCATTTTTATTCAAAACAAATGGTTTGAATAGATTCAGCACCCTTAAACACCCCCTAGTTAGACATCTCAAAAGCTAATATTGGTAAAAAAAAATATATATATATATATATATATATATATATATATATATATATATATATATATATATATATATATATATATATATATATATATATATATATATATATATTATTTTTTTATTCATTATTTTTACCCAGGCCCTCTGGGCACCCCAACTTTGATTTTCTCTCCAGGCATTTTGCCAAGGATTTGGCCATGGATAAATTGGGAGGTGTTACTAAACACCTATAGAACACATGGTAAAAAAGAAAGAAGCTATTGATAGAATTTGATTTGCAGATTGGCAAAACAAAATGTCTAACTTTCACTAACTCTAGGTAAGATATTTTTTTACAGGAAAACACAATTTAAAAACCGTACGCTATGAGATTTAGCAGCAATCAGAAAATGTTAATGGTAATCCTGATGGCGGCTGTAACTTTGACATGAATAATTAAATAAATACAACAAAACAAACAAGTACATACAGTGCCTTGCACATATTTTAATTGTATTTTGCCTTTTACTTTAAAAGTAAACAACATACAGCATAAATTGGTTATGTTTTACCTTTTACTCTATTTAAATGAACTATATATTTGTCTTAACTGCAGTGTTTGTAAAATATATTTTCTGTCTTATCGTTTATACATAATTGTGAATCATTGCAGATAACAAGGAATGAAAAGAACTGACAGATAACCAAGTTTCCTCTGTTTTTATCCCTGCAGCGGGGGTTCTGTTTGACTGTACCCAGGTCAAGTCTTTCTTCTGCAGAATCAGGTCAGTATCTTCATTCTGTTGAGGATCTCTCCTCACCGGGCCTTTCATACACCTGGGATTTTACAATAATAGAATCTCTCTGGGGATTTGCTCAGAAAATATGAATCCCACAGATTGTTTCAGGCCATTATCTCAAATACACACAGTTACCAACCTTTACCAACAGATATCAGTAAAAACCTAGTTGAAAGTGACGTTTTAAAGCTCCTCATACATCCTTCCAACCCCATAGGGCGCTAGTTATGTAGCTAAAGACCAAACAAGTTAGCGTACTTTGTTGTAACCAATTTTTTTTGTTGACAAAAAGAATGAAGAAATGGCTCAAGTCTGCTTTATTTAAATCACCTCCAGTTTGACATAGATTATTTTCAGTATTTAATATTAGTTGATTATAATGGTTTGTGTTTACTTAACAAATTACAGGCCGGCCTCTCTGCGGCCACAATTCTCAAAAATTCTAGAAAAACTCTTCAATGGCACATTGGACAAATTCATAGATAAATACAAATTACTTACTGACAATCAATATGGATTCAGAAAAAAATAGGTCAACATCGCTAGCTCTAACTAATCTCATAGAAGAAATCACAAATTCCACAGTCAAAAAGAAATATGGAGTTGGGGTATTCACTGATTCAACAATTCATTCAACAAAAAAAACAAAAAAGCATTTGATACAATTAATCATGAAATATTAATCAATGAATTGGCACGACTCAGGATTAGGGGGGTGGTGTTGAATTGGTTATTTAAAAGACAGGCAACAATTTGTGAAGTTGGTAAATTATTCATCTGAATGATTGGACATTGCGTGTGGTGTCCCCCAGGGGTCAGTATTGGGACCAAAACTATTTATCCTCTATTTAAACAACATATGTAAAGTATCTGAACTACTGAAATTTGTATTTTCAGAAGAGACAAACATCTTTGGTTCTGGTCTTTTTGATTAAGTCCAGCAACTCCTGGACTTAATCACTTTAGAATTCAGAAAAATAAAACAGTGGTTTAACATGAATAAGTTATCATTAAGTGTGAGTAAATCAAATTCATGATATTTAATAATTGTAAATTAATCAATCAAGTTCAACTACGAATAGAAGGTGTCAATATAGAAAGAGTAAATGAAATGAAATTCCTTGGAGTGATTATAAATGACAAGATTTGCTGGAAATCACATACAAAATATATCCAAAAAAAACTGTCTAGAAGTATTTCTGTGTTGGCTAAAGCAAAGATTCTAGATTACAAATCACTCCACATTTTTTATTGTTTAATGGTGTTACCGTATTTAAAGTACTGTGTAGAGGTTTGGGGACACACATATCAAAATTCCTTGAAATCTGTAATTATACTTCAAAAAAGAGCGATAAGAATAATTTATAACGGTGGCTATTTAGAACACACCAATTCATTATTTTTACAGTTTAAAACATTAAAATTATTTGACGTAGTTGTAATTATGTTCAAGGTGAGAAATAATGTATTTCCTTCCAACATACATAAAAAAATTAGGACTTAAGGGGAAAGTCAAATTTTAAGACTCAGTTTTCAAACAACAAGGAAGAGTTTCTGTTTATCTGTCAGTGGCACTAAATTGTGGAATAAACTAAATAATGATTTAAAGCAATGTCCAAACATATTTCAATTCAAACAGATGTTTAAAGAAATTATATTCCAGAGATACAGAGAAACACAGTGCAATCATTAACCTGGGCTCGTATTGAATATATTGAATGATTGTAGCATGTGTATAAATATTGTTGTGTATGGGTAAATATATGAATGGGAATAGAACTTTTGAATTTATATTTGTATTGATTACAGATGTATTATCCTTGTAGACTTATTATTTTGTAGTAATTAATTTAATTAACAGGGTAGAAAGGGTATAAAGGGGTAGGAGCATATAAGTTTTTCTGTTTTATTTTTCTGTTCAAAATAAAGATATCAATCAATAAATCTAAATAAAATTTCAATTTATGTTTTAGGGGTGGTAAGGACCATGAAGGTGAGATGCGTTACAACCCATTTCGGGTAACACCCTACCTGCTGACGGTGCAGGGAACAGGAAGCAGTGGGGTAGATGACGAGCCGTGTTGCCTGGTGCTGGCTGAACGCATCATCTCTGGATATGAGGGTACAATTATTATTATATTATTATTTCACTTATTTCTTTATTTATCGTAGATAGTTAGCACATACATACATACATACATACATACATACATACATACATACATACACAAAAGTATCTGACTGGACCAAAAAAATGGAAAGAAAGAAATTAATGTGTGTGTGTGTGTGTGTGTGTGTGTGTGTGTGTGTGTGTGTTGGAGTTCCCTCTGGAGCCTCAAGTTGTGGGTCATGTCCTCCATTCATTGAGCTCCCACAGCTCCTTCCTTCACTGAAATATTGGAATAGCCAATTTACTTAAGTTACTCTTTGTTCTTCAGAACAGATTTTAACCAAGGATTCCAGGGAGATATCTTGCTTAAGATCTGGTTCCCATTTAGCTTTGATATAGAAAGCAACATGGGAGACTATATATGCAGTATATATAATGACAAGAAATAATTTTCCTCCCACATTCACCTAATTGAACCTTGATGAGATACTGTTCTATTGCAGATAGTGAGTGAATGAACTCTTCATGCTTATTAAGGAACTGTCTGTTTTGAAGGAACCTGAAGAAATGTTGTGCACAATTTAAACAGACTTTCCCAATAAATAGTAAATATCAATTTATTTTATTTTTTTATTTATGTGCTTCCTTTTTTTCTAATGGATAATATTTGTCCAACTTCTTCTGCTCATGTAGCGCCTCGAATCCCCATGGAGAAGCGCATCTTCACCACCACACACTCAGCCGGCTGTGTGTTCCTGGAAGTGGATGACAGGTCAGTACGTACACACACAAACGTACACAGTCAGTTAATTAAATTATTATTTATACTGTTTATTGATCCCCAGTGGGGAAATTACAATTTACGTGTTAGAACTAACTCCACACACACACACACACACACACACACACACACACACACACACACACACACACACACACACACACACACAAAGGACCCTTTCATGCATGGGGTGTGTTGATAAAGCTAATTTGATGGTCATAATCCACAGGGCTGTGCCGTTGCTAGGATACCTTCCCCAGGATCTGATTGGCACGTCGTTGCTGACTTGCATTCACCCAGACGACCGCCCCCTCATGCTGTCTGTTCACCGGAAAGGTAAGTGTTTGAGGACAAAGTTTGCAAATACAAGTTACTAGTAGATGGAGATGAGATTTTTTTTTTTTGACATTGAACATGCTAAACAATTAATAGTTTTAATTTATGGAAACAATAATTTGATTATTAACTAATAACACAAATACTTCAATCAATATTTTTACGTTAATTAACATAAAATATAATTCCAGTGAAATGTAACCCTTTCAGTTCCTACAATGTATGCAGTACAATAAAGCATTATTGCATTAAAACTATTAGATATATACACTCACCCAAAGGATTATTAGGAACACCTGTTCAATTTCTCATTAATGCAATTATCTAATCAACCAATCACATGGCAGTTGCTTCAATGCATTTAGGGGTGTGGTCCTGGTCAAGACAATATCCTGAACTCCAAACTGAATGTCAGAATGGGAAAGAAAGGTGGGCGAAAATGCCTTGTTGATGGTAGAGGTCAGAGGAGAATGGACCGACTGATTCAAGCTGATAGAAGAGCAACTTTGACTGAAATAACCACTGTTACAACCGAGGTATGCAGCAAAGCATTTGTGCCTTGAGGCAGGTGGGCTACTAGCAGAAGACTGGTACCACTCATCTCCACTACAAATAGGAAAAAGAGGCTACAATTTGCAAGAGCTCACCAAAATTGGACAGTTGAAGACTGGGAAAATGTTGCCTGGTCTGATGAGTCCAATGTGCCATGGTGTGCCAATTGGGCATCGTTTAAATGCCACGGCCTACCTGAGCATTGTTTCTGACCATGTCCATCCCTTTATGGCCACCATGTACCCATCCTCTGATGGCTACTTCCAGCAGGATAATGCACCATGTCACAAAGCTCCAATCATTTCAAATTGGTTTCTTGAACATGAAAATGAGTTCACTGTACTAAAATGGGTCACCAGATCTCAACCCAATAGAGCATCTTTGGGATGTGGTGGAACGAGGATGTGCATCCCACAAATCTCCATCAACTGCAAGATGCTATCCTATCAATATGGGCCAACATTTCTAAAGAATGCTTTCAGCACCTTGTTGAAGCAATGCCACGTAGAATTAAGGCAGTTCTGAAGGTGAAAGGGGTCAAACACAGTATTAGTATGGTGTTCCTAATAATCGTATAGGTGAGTGTATGATGGAGGGGCGGGGCAGTCTTAAGCAGGGTCCTTGTTTAGGATCTTAGTGGCCTGAAGGTAGAAGTTCCTCCTGAGCTTCTGGTGTATCCAGTACCTCCTTCCTTCAACAGGGAGAAGAGGCTTTTACCGTGGTGGTTGGGAAATCTTAGCTAGAGCTCATCTCTTGCACCTCCTCCTCGTATTTTTGCAACTTTTCCTGATTTTTTTTTTTTTTTTTGTCTGTTTACATTTTAAAAACCACTGACCACAGAGGCAGTTAGCAGAGAGTTCACAAAGTGGGAAGTGATTTTCATTTCCCGATGAGTGACTCATAGTCATGTGTTATCATTGTCCATATGTAGATAAATATATATATATATATAAAAAATAGTAAAAATAATACAATTTAATAATATATAAAATTGTTTTACTCAAACTCTTCATGCCATGTGTAGTGTTGAAGTATGCGGGCCAGTCTCCGTTCGAGCATTCTCCGGTGCGTCTGCGCTGTAAGAATGGAGACCACATTACATTGGACACCAGCTGGTCCAGCTTCATCAACCCTTGGAGCCGCAAGGTGGCCTTCATCATTGGACGGCATAAAGTCAGGACGTGAGTGGCAACAGCACAAAATGAAACAATTTAAAGTGCTATATTCACTAATAAAGTCTCAATGCTTTCTATGTGCTCAGGTGGAGGATTTGTTTTTTTCTGTTTTTTTGTTATCCACCTGTTTTATGAGAAGATGCTGTAGCAGCACTGTTGTTGCGAAGAGACTGTTTTAAATGAAATGACATCACTGTGCTGTCGTCATTTGTCACCAGGAGTCCACTGAATGAGGATGTGTTTGCTGCTCCGACTACAAAGGATGTCCCAGTCACCCATGAGGAAATAAAAGAACTGCAAGCAAAGATCTATAAGCTTTTCCTGCAGGTCATTATTTCAGTGCAGTTCATTCAGCTATTTATCATAATTTATCATTTGATAAAAAATAATAATGAATTTGACAGCCAATTTTTTGGCCTTACTGTATAATTGATATATTAATTAACAGTGAAAGCAAATTGCGCCCCTAGACCACACACATGTCCATAGATGTACACCCTTACACCTGTTGCTCTCCTTATATACACATACACACACGCACACACACACACACACACACACCTCTTACTTATTTACTTACTTTCTCTATCAGAGTTTTTCTAGTACCTTCACTTCTTTGTGTCTCTTCTCCACAGCCGGTCCATAACAATGGTTCCAGTGGTTACGGCAGTTTGGGGAGTAACGGCTCCCATGAGCACTACATCAGCGTGGCTTCTTCAAGTGACAGCAATGGTAACCTGTGGGAGGACTCACACCGGGAACCGGTGAGACATCACAGTGCCATCACAAGCCAATGATAAAGCTGCTGCAAAGGTTAATTATGCTGATACCGTACATCATATGTGTGTTATTGCAGATGACTTTGCAGCAGATCTGTGCTGATGTGAATAGAGTCAAGAGCTGGGGCCAGCAGGCTTATCTGGGTTCCAACCACAAAAATGATCTTTACAAACCAGCCACAGGTAATGCATTCCCAAGTACAAATACAATGAAAAAAGAAAATTTTTATATTGGTTTAAATGACCCTTTATTCCTCCAGCACGTCTACCCCCTGCAGTCTCCAACCCTGAGGTCAGAGAACATGAAGAAGGCAGGAAGCAAACACACATTCCCTCCTATCAGCAGATCAACTGTGTGGACAACATCATCAGGTGTGTGGTCGTTGGGTGTATTACGTGCAAAAGCACCTTATTCCTGTAACACTATTAATTGTGTGCATTTTTGTGTCCTAGATATTTGGAGAGCTGTACAGGCCCAGCTCTTAAGCGGAAGAGTGACTCTTATTCCCTGGCGACCTCCTCTTCCTCATCTTCTACTTCTGAAGACAACAAGGCTGCTGAAGCCACTGACACAGCTCAGGCCAGCTCAGATGGTATAAAAACACTACATACAACACATCATTATTATCATTTGAGTATTATTTTGTAATATTCCTTGCCCAATCAACATTAACTGTTCTACTTGTTGCTCCTCACATTGCAGTGGTGTTGGACAGTGCGGCGTCCGTGGCCCCAACGGCAGCAGCAGTTGTTGGAGCGCCTCTGACAGACATCACAATGTCCACTAAGGCCATGAGTGTAGTCTCTGTCACCAGCCAGTGTTCGTACAGCAGCACCATTGTCCATGTGCCACAGCCTGAATCAGGTACATAAACATACCCTCTTACATTTAAATACACTGCATATGGGAGTTCAGTCTTTATTTAAAAATACCTTGTATGACTCTCTTGTGTTTGTTTTTTTAGGAAGGTAAGGCCTGTAAAGTATTGAACATATTTTTTCCTAAATGTTCTCCCATAGAGGCCGCAGCTTTGGAGGATGCACCGATGGGCAGCGAGCCTACTGATGCTGCTTCGACCCCTCTCTGTCCCGCCCCGAGCCCGGCCACAGAGGAACGAAGGTTCATAGGTCTCACCAAGGAGGTGCTGTCAGCTCACACCCAGAAGGAGGAGCAAGAGTTTGTGGATCGATTCCGCCATCGCATCCTCCAGAGCCCCTACAGCTCCTATCTGCAGCTGGACAACAGCTCTATGGCTCACTCCCATCACCCAGGTATGTATTTACTTATAAATGTGACTAACAGCATGCATGGATTTAGTGACTATATAATTTTAAAAGGGGCACTTCAATCAATCAAACTTATTCTGCAGTTTGTGTACATTTCACCACAGGCAACTACCTACATCCAGTGAGCACTGGTGGGTTAAACCGCTCTCGGAGAGGAAAGCCCAGACACAAGCGCCCTAAACCCCAGGGTTCCTCAGACAGCTACGCTTCCCCAGTTGGCCCTCCTTGCCGTGTCCCAGACTCCTCCTGGCCCTCCTCAGAGTCTTCCCAGCCCCAGATGGTTGCAAGCCTTCAGCCAGGTGGTTACAGGGCGCCCTACAGCCAAACATCCCCGCTACAGGCGCCATTCATTCCCATGATGGCAACCCAGCCTGGCCCGGAGCAACCACCTCAACCACAACAGCTGGCTGAAGCAACCCCTATGGTGCTGCAGCCTTCTGACCAAACGCAACTCAGCTACAACTTCAACATTATGCAGTCTCCTCAGAATTTGCCAGGCATGCAACCAATTCAGATGGAGCCCATTCAGAATCTGCAAAATATCCAGAACTTTCATAACCTTCAGCCGATGGCTCCAACTCAGAGCATCCATCCTTACATGACTCCAGTCATGGCTGTCATCCTGCCCAGCTACCCAACTCCAGATTACCCGTCCATTTACCCACCATCCATTTACCCACCATCTATTTACCCTCCGTCCACTCCTTCCATGCTGCCCCAAGCACCCATTCCCATGGCAGGCTTTGCTTCTGGCAGTGTACCCTTCCCCCAGCCTCAGTTCCAAGTCCAGCCTGTCCCCACCACTCAGACCAGCCTGGGCCCTCTGCTTTGCACACCCAGAGCCAGCTCCTCTGTCGGGGAAGAGGAGGAGGCAGCTGGGCCTCAGGCTCTTTTTTCCAGCTCTCGCTCAAGTTCTCCGCTGCAGCTAAACTTGCTGCAGGAGGAGCTACCAAAGCCGAGTGAAGGACAGAGCAGCATCGGGCATAACCACGCTGAGAGCCTCCATGAACAACATGCCAACCAGGTCAGTTTGCCATTCATACCCAGTATCTGTTGATATAGAGTACATAGCTCTCCCAATTGTACTCACAGCATATGTGGTTGGCTAAATTCTGACTGTAAACCTTTGCCTTGATCAGGGCGATAACCCCAGAGAGTCTGGGAACCTTGATGCCCAGTCTACATCCAGTGAACTGATTGACCTGCTTCTGCAGGAGGATGCCAGGTCAGGGACTGGCTCCAATGCGTCAGGGTCTGGATCAGGGGAGTCTGGAGGCTCTCTGGGATCTGGATCTGGCTCCAACGGAACCTCCACCTCACTCACTGGTAAGAGGGAAACACACATGCATACAATACACACATCAACAAACCCCAAATTAATAAAAAATACATTTTATGGAACATTGCAAATGAGTAAAACAATCAACTTTAACAGTTGAGGACAATCCCAGACAGGAGGATAAGAGTTTCCCTTACTAGTAGCATGAAATGACTGATGCAGAGCATTCCCTGGCTTACAGGCAGCAGTAACAGCAGCAAATACTTTGCAAGTAATGATTCATCGGACACATCACGCAAAGCCCGTAAGAGCCAGGAGGCACCGGCAGAGCACCAGCACAGCTTCAACATTCAGGTGGAGAACCCACTGTGGAGCAGGATCAAGCACACGCCTGAGCGTGTCATGATGACGTACCAGATCCACACTAGGTACAGACCCACAACCACTCTTACTGTTTCTATTTCACTCATGACGAGCAAAACCAAAATGCTTTTGCTGAGGCATCACACATTGAAATGTGGCCTACTGATGAGACAGTCACTCATCATCTAGTGAGGGTAGCTGCTTAATGCAGAGGTGAAATTTAGCTTTACAGGTGCCCTCTGTGGATTTGATTGTGTAAAACAGTGTCTTATCTTTGAATGTGAGACAATCCCACCATCATTTATAGAAACCTGTATTGTCTTGTATGTGTAAGATGACATTTAACCCTTCATCCTTGCTTTGTATCTTGTCTTTTCTCTCCTCCAGGGACCATAATGAAGTGTTGGCAGAGGACAGGGAGAAGCTCCGGGTGCTGCAGTCCCTCCAACCCTGGTTCAGCCAGGAACAGAGAGCGGAGCTGTTTGAGGTCCATCCCTGGATCCAACAGCAGACTATTCCAAAGGGGATAGACACACAGGTGAGGATCTCCAATCACACTCACCATTAACATATTAATCTTTCTGCTCACCTAAACACATGTTTGATAAGTCTTTGTGTCAAGAGACACTGGTGAGCCTTCGTAGTCTCGCATTGCCAGCCCTATCTCCACAGCACTGTGTAAGGTATTGCTACACCACACATACATTCTAGGATAGGAGAAAAAACGCTTAAACAACTTAGCAGCGCTAATTTCTGGATGCAGCGAAGGTGGCGGTATAAAATAGTCCCTGAAAGGAACTTGTTTTGGTGGAACATTTGTACCCCACAAAGGAAAACGCTGCATTCAATTTTAAATTAAGTTAACTGTTCACACAACACTGTAGTGTGAGCTATTTAAATTAGCTGGATACATGCTTAAACCTAATTTGCTCTTACCATTGTATTGCCGTGTGTACTTTGTCCATAGCAATCCCGCCAATCAGTCCCATAAGTCACCGTTCAAAAGGAAATGCCGTAAACATATGCCTGCCTTGTTGGACGATCCAAATATTTTTCCATTGATTCCAACTACTTTGTGTCTTACAGGGTTGTGTGAGTTGCAACTCGGGACCAGAGGTCGCCCACTCCCCTCATCCTACTGCCCCCGATAGCTCGTCCTCTCTGGAGATCCCCCAGCAGGACTCCATCGAACCTGTGGTGGACACTTGAGAGACCTGGACCCCAAAACAGCCAACCACCCAACTCACATTGAACCAACCCTGCCAGAAACCTTAACAACTCCCACCATGCATCTCTTCTGACCAATCCGGAGGAGTAGGTCCCTATGCTTTAGTTTGATGTTTAACATGTTTGTTAAGGTATCGGAGGCGGGACAAGGCTCTGAGGAACAGAGGAGGCAAAAGAGACAGGCATTTTCTCATTTTCTTTCAGCCAGCCTAACGTGACTGCCTTTATCTGACCATACATATTATACCTCTCTTCTTGTCGTGTTCATAGACCCCTGTAAGGGTTTAGTTTGTATTTAAGGCTGACGAGTAATTGGGACCATGAACCACTCTCAATATAAGAAGATGGCCCCTGAACATGCCTCTGAACATGAGCACTGTGTGCACTGCACACTCCGAGTCTGTTGTATTAGTGTGACTGGGTGACAAAGACAAAGACGGTGCTAGCCGAGTATCAGAACACACACACCAGACTCTTCTCTGCAGGTTGTACAGTACATCGACTACATCAACTCCTTGAGCTGCATAGTAACTTAACCGTGGTTGACATATGGTAAATGGTAATGGTTTTTGGATTGACATGAAGATGACGCATTAACTGCGCTCTGTTTATAATGTTTATAATCTTGTCTACTCTGGTCTAAGATGATTGTTATTAGAGTATATTCTCTTATTCCATTGGTTTATTTCCTCTTGTCCACTTCAATGTCCAAAATGTCATGTATCAAGTCCTTTCTCCACTCAGTATCCTGGTTATCACCCTACAGTACCTGTAGCTCACCTTTTTAATTGTACAGACACAGCGTGGCCCCGAATGTCCTAAGATCTTGGGTTTACGGATGAATTTTCTCTTACACTGTGTGTAACAAAAGATAAGATTATTTTCTAAAGTTGACAGACATAACTCTTGCAACACATTGGCCGCGAAGCGTCGCAATGCGCTGCAATGCGCTGCCAAAGCACCAATCAGGCGCCTGGCTTTTCACACCAGATGCACATTCCTCCGGTGTTCCTGTGTTTAAGTACCACCTGGCTTGAAACATTTTCACGCAGGCAGTCTTTTTTCGGCACAGACTGTGTGAACAGACGGCCATGGGCGCCAAAATGAAAATAGCTCCACTTTGTGGCGCTTCCGCGGCCAATGTGTAGTAATAAAGCTAATAGGCTAACATTATAGATTCCTGCATTACATGGCTTAATTGCTGGACCAGAGGCTTAATCGTATTTGTTATACCTGTGCTTTTCCTGTGAAGTAAATGTGCAAAAGGTCTATGAATCTGGCTCATTTGGGAATGATAAGAAACAAAAAGACATCAGTCAAAGTCATCAGTGAAATCAAACATGAAGCTTGTCTTGCTCTCAACTTCCAAATGATGCAATGAAAAATAGTTTGGGAACCACTTAGTTAATATAGGCGTACATTTTACTTTTCACAGTAGGAAAAGCGCAGGTTAAATATTAAAATTATTGATGGCTGAATTGTATTTAGCGTCAGTTTCAGGGACCAGGGGTCTCATTTATAAAACTGCGTAGTATCCTTACTGAAAGTGTATGTATGCCTAAAAGCCAAAAATGGCATACGCCAAAAGAAAATCAGATTTATAAAACTATGCGTAAACATCTGTAAGCAATGTTCCCTTTATAATCACAGATTACCCACAAATGTGCGTACTTGAATCAGCCTCTTATCTCGCACTCTACACGCCCATTTTTAACCATAAGTGGTCAATGCAAAGCACCTTATGAATGCTGAACATCAGTATGTTAATGACCCTGGCATGCAGTTGTTCTTTCATTACGCCAAATTATGATAAGTGAAAGAAAAAAACTTGCAAATTGAAAAAGCTGCAAATTGAATTATAATTTCGACCTGTTCTCGCACAATGTAAAGAAACCTGCTCTATAGACTACCTATATTAATAATACTGTCCAAAACAGCACTTCGGGACAGCTTTGATATACAGTACCACACCTTTTCACTCAGTACAGGTGCAAATAACACTGCTGGATTTAATCTTCATGGTAATGTGGATGGTATGGAGTGAAAAAATGTGCATCAGGCATCAATAATTGAAAATAATCTTTTTTTCCCACATTTACTTTCTGCTTTAGTTCACCACCTCACCATCTGTGTCGCCAATTCCCATTGTCTCCAAAATGTGTGTACGCATGGGAGCAGAGTTTGAGTGGAGGTCCGCACATTGGCCATCATTTATCGACCTAACGTAGAAACCAGCGCAGATATGAGAGCAGAAATCCTCTTACGACAGGCTTCACGTGTGATTCATGAAACATTCGTATCACACCAATCGGAGCGTAAGAATGGTCATACATTGATAAATGCAATGGCTGGAAACAATCGTAGGGGGGGTAACGTGAATTTCATTGATTTATTTTTATTCAGGAATTTAACTCTGTCATGTAACCCCAAAAATACAAATAAAAAAATTATTAAAATCATGAACTCAAGTGTCATTATGAAACAAATAAAACAAACACAAAGTGTTGGTCTGAACAGTTGTGCTGTTATATGTAGTTTGCAGCTAGCATGCAGCCTGATGTCTGACTCCCTTTATGCAGTGTTTTTTTTTATTTTACTTGTGTTTTCTTTTCACGAGTCAGAGCCAGGCAACCGTGAGCCGTGAGACTGGACCACCCTGACCCCGTCTCCTGACCGCAGAGGGGCTGGAAAAACATGCCGAATTGAAGCTGCAAGCAGCGTTGGGGTTACTGGCGGATGCCGCTCCTTGCAACCTTGCATTTGCGCGGCTTTCAGACACTGCAAATCGTCACCAATGAAAAGGGAACTCTCTGCTGAGTTGAATGGTACCCCACATAAGACTCTACGTCATAAATTCATTAGCTGTGAAAGGGGCGAGGCCAGAGCATAGGGGTTGAGGCAAACCTTTACCAATGAAAAAGGAAGTCTCTGCTGAGTTTGATACCTCACATAAGACTCTGCCTTAAATCGGTCACCAGTTGTGAGAGGGGGCATGGTTTACGCATAGGGGGCGAGCCAAACCATCAATATGGAACTCTCTTCTGAGTTCAATGATGTCTCACACGGGTCTACATTAAATAGGTCATAAGTTAGAAAAAAAAAGTGGCGTGGCTACAGCATAGGGGGCAGGTCAAACCATCACCAATCAAAAAGAAACTGCTGAGTTCAATGATACCTCACACAAGCCTACCTTAAATGGGTCACCAGTTAGGGTCACCAGTTATGATAGGGGGCGTGGTTTAATCATAGGGGGCGGGCCAATCCATCAACAATGCTGAAGGAACTCTGAGTTCAACGACACCTCACTCAAGGCTCTGCCTTAATAAACAGTTCAAATGCTGAGAAAGGGGCCGTGGCCTGAGTACATACCGTAGTTAAAGTATAGGGGGCAGCTCAGTATCACATGTAGACCACACATAAGTTTCATGTAAATCGGATGATGTTTGTCATATAAGGGTGATTTCCTGTTGCCTGTTCGCCTGTTGTTCCTGTTGGGCGCTATGACCAAAAGTAAATATTTGCCTATAAATGTCCTCAAGCCTGGACTGTCACGCCCACACTGTTGGAGAAATTTTTTTCTTTTAATAGCTTTTCATCATTAAGGCCTTTTGATGACGCAGACCGAATTTGATGTTGATCTAGTGAAATCTCTAGGACGAGTTTGTTAAAGTATAGCAACTTCACTTTTAAGCCTACTTCCTGTTGCCACTAGGTGCTATTACTTTGAGTAAATATCTATCTCTAGAGCTCCTCAGGGTTGGACAATTGTGAATCCTGAAAAGTTTCAAGCCAATTGGACAATGTACACTCAAGTTACACCCACTTCCTGTTCTGATGGCGAAATGTTCAAAACAGCAGCGTCACTACAGCCATGACTAAGTTTTTCTTTTAATACTTTTAATACATTTTCATCTCTAAGGTCTTAAGGTGGCACAGACCAAATTTGATGTTGATCAGATGAATTCTTTTGGATGGAGTCTGTTAAAGTTATACATGGAAATGGCCAAAATCACAAATATTTTGAACTTTCAATTAAAAATGGCGGACTTTCTGTTGGGTTCAGGGTATGGCTCCAATGGTGTTTTTTGTACATCTTGCCATGCGTCATAGGTGTACCAAATTTTGTGAGTCTACATAAAATGTACTGCAGGGGCTCAATTGTTTTGCCAGCGAGCCATTTTGTTGCGCCCATTCCCGAAACCCTTACAGTACGTACATTAGTCAGTATGTTAAGCCCCTCAAAAAGGCAATTCCCTTTCCGGAAGAAAGAAGAAATAATAATTCCTTCAGTTTCAAAAGGGCTTCACCACTGTCTACGCTCAGGCCCTAAATATGTTGGTCGATAGCAGAAATACATTTTTCACTTGTAGCCATTAACGACACTTAAAGACAGACAAAAACCTGAAGAACAAATAAAAATGTTGTGCGTTGTCATTTGCGTGGGAAGTGGTGTACACACATTTTCAGCCCTGTTTTGTGTGTACTCCACATTTATAAATGAGACCCCAGGTATTGTGCATAGCAGTGAGCCAGCTGTTACACTGTCATGGCTTATTGGGACACTTGAATAGAGCGGAGCCATTATTGATGGTTTTAGTAAGCCACTTTTCTTAGCCTTTAACCAAACATTTATTTTGTCTACATTCAAACAAAAAGACTTTATCTCTTCGAACCCATCATAAATAACACACTTCATTCAAAAATCTGCCTCAAACATTGAATTTTAATAACTGTAAAAAAGGAAAATTCCACAAAAAAATACAGTCTGAACATCAACATATTTTTTGCATACACTGCTTCATTGGTTAGTTAGCATACAGGAATACTGATTGAAGCTGTAATAACTGATAATTCAAAATTCACTCAATCACAACTTTATTCAATTTATGACCTCATTGCGCCTTCATTTAACAGTCAAGGCTGGGATTAGACTCCCCTCTCAGTGACGCTATTGTGCCGTACACTGTGGTCCAAGGCCAGTCTTTTTATTTTGATCAAGTACAAATACAAATTCTTTCTCTAATACTGACAGTTTATAAACACACAGCCTCAATATGAACTGTTTTTTTTAATGGTTTTCTGCATTTCATAACATTTTGTCCCTTGCTGTCTCTCCTGCCTGGACAGATGGCAGTGTGGAGGTGTTTATTTTGGAGTGCAGCCTCTGGACCAGCCAGTGTCTCCAGTCCCACTTTTTATTTGTCTTTTCCTCACTTAGAAAAATTCTGCATTTCTGTAAAGATGAAATACAGGTTGAAGAGGTTGAAAATTAGACAATTAATGATAGCTGAATTTGTGTGTGTGTGTTTGTTTGTATGTACACATGCGTGCATTACCTTTGTCAAGATCAATGACTTTAGGCTGAGTGTTCATGTGGACCTTCTCTTTTAGCAGATTGTTCTTGTAGTCTAAAATCACACAGGATAAAGTTAAAACAGACACACAATGTAGACAAAAGGCACTTTCTTTCTCTTTCTTCTGACTTACCAAATCTCTCCTCCCGACTGCACACATTCACTTCAGTAACGTCCATCTCAAACGCTTGTGAGTTGCTCTGACTTCTGCTGGACCTATCACAGCAATAAACAAAAGTCTGAGTGTGTTATGTGTGTGTGTGTGTGTGTGTGTGTGTAAGAATAAGACAGTGTGTGTGTGTGTGTGTGTGTGTGTGTGTGTGTGTGTGTGTGTGTGTTCACCTCATGGATGTCTGCGCATAAAACTCTGAAAACACAAAAAAATTAGATGAGATTCAGAAATGTAAATTTAATGTAAATGTACAGTCAGACGGAGGTACTGCAGGTCAGACCTTTGGGTCTACGTCTACGTGTGATGAGGATGATGATGAGGATAACAAAGGCCAGGAGCAGGAAGGAGGTGAGAACGTAGCCCAGCGCCAGGAGATAGTGGTGTCTCTGGTCAGGCAGAAGGACATTGATGACTCGCAGTGATTCAACCTTGGTGGTGTCTGCGGGAAACAGAGATCACAACAGTCAGCATTTAGTGTTCCTCTGTTCTTCATCTTTTCTCTCACAAACAGACCATTGTGTCAACTTGTGGTTTGCAAATATAATAGACAAGACCAGACCTTACATTGAACAGACATTACACACCTCATGAGTAACACAGAACTCCCATCTGTGGAGTTCCTACAGGTTCCAAATTCCCCTTCTAGTCAACTAGTGTTGGTGCAGTTGGTCCCGACTGAAATATCTTGACAACTATTGAATAATTTGCCATAAAATTTGCAGAGATATTCATGGTACCTGGAACCTCAAACCTACTAACTTTGATGGTACACTGACTTTCCCTGTAGTGCAACCAGTAAGCCTATGTTCTCAATTATTATGAAATATCATAACATCTCCTCGTTGGATAGCAAAAACTTTGGTCCAGATCATGGCTCCCAAGCAACAACTTTCTGTGTCTGAAAAGTGAAGGCAATGCGGAAGTGCCTTAAACGTGCATTGTGTTGGGGAGGCCTCTAGTTCATCAAGTAGAGTGTGCGCCCCATGCAGGAGTCCTCTACAGTGGCCCGGGTTCAAATCTGACCTGCGGCCCTTTCCTGGGAAGGTTGCCATTTGCAGGTTTGAGTGAAATGTCTCAACAATTATACGATGCATTGTCATACAATTCAAGACATATCCATATCTCCATTCTGAATTGTAATAAAGTGTAACCCCCTTAATCTAGCGCCCTCATCAAATCAAACTTTTAAATTGTCAAATATTTGAATATATTACCATCAATATTTTCATCAACCTCAGCTGAACTTTATATTTAGTGATAATTTGTAAATGTTAGCGTGCTAACATGCTAACACAACATTACCGTCTAACCATCTGCAAGGTTACAATAGTCATTGTATGCATGTTAGCATGCTAAAGTTTAGCTTGAGTGCTAAATACAGCCGTGAACACACTGAACACATTAAAAGAATGAACTTTTGAACTTAATTTTTGCTCAAATTTGTTTTGTCTTTGTTCCTGGGGCATTCATTGGTTTGTGTTTTTAATGTGTGTTTGCAGTGGCAGATTAGGCTAGTATATCTAACGTGAAGGGACGCCAAGCCCAACAAAAACTGTTTTCAGTCTGTTCATGTGTGGCTGCATAAGTGTTTGCATTGGTTATTGCATGTGTGTGTGTGTGTGTGTATGATGTCACCTAAGCTCCAACACCTTGCAAGTTATTATTATAATTTATAAATTTTTACATGCAATGACATTTCCTGGCTGTAAGGAATGCTGAACAGATTTCCAGGGCAGCGAGGAATAATTAAGCTTTAGGTGATATGTGCGGTTCTGCTGAGTGCTGAGAAACAGAGAGGGAGGGAAAGCCTGGTTTCATTTAGCCTCGTTAAAAAAATACAACGCAAGAAGCAGCTGTGGACCTCAGACTCAACATATTTGCGGCAAAATGAGATCCAGAGAGAAAGTCATGTTGTGATTTACTTTTCCTGGCAGTAAGACAAAGAAAAGCGAGGCGAAGAAGAGTGAAGGAAGGACAGATCAGGGTGGAACAGAGGAAAAGAGCCAAGGGAGAGGAAGGGGACGGTGGTATGTTTTGGGAGGTTTTTCCTCACAAAATGAAGCCAGAAAAGACCTTGATCCCAAACACAAATTCAACGTGCATACACCGCTGCTCATCTGCAGATGACATGAAAACAACATGTTCATTAACATTAAAAGTCCCGGGTACTATTATTTAGTTTATAGATGGGAACATACAGTATGTGTTTGTGTTTAGAGGAAGGGAGGGGTGACCTACATTTCTTCTAACCTATTTCATCAACTCTTTGTATATCTCTATTTATCTGTCTTTCCCTCCGTGTTGCCAGCTGCCTTGCAGAAGAAGAAACTGTCCTGATCTTGACCACAAACCCTGAAAACAGTTCTATTTCTTTATAAGGAAATGCAAAAGAAAGTGAAAAAGCGATAGAGAAGAGTGAGTGAAAGCAGTGTGATGAAAATGAACAAACCTGAGCACGTGGGATCATCAAAGTGGGGAAACAGAAAGAGTCTGGACAGAAGGAAGAGTGAAATTTCTCCAGAATGTCAGGACAGAGCCAAAGTCAACAGGACCGCAGACAGTCAGAGAGGGCAAAACAGGAGCAGATAAGATGATAAAATAATACAGTGGGCTTCGAATGTCTAAGAGCGCAAAGGAAAAAACTCTGCTAACTCATTCCTGCACTGAAAAAATCATTTATGCATCTTGTTTTTAACCAGTAACATTTCCATGGTGCAAAACTCAAGGAGTGAAGGATTCATTGTGTGGGCAGAGCTGGACTTCAGTCTAAAGACTGTATGCGAGAGATTCCATCGAAATGAGATCGGACTTGGCACACTCTTTCACACACACACACACGCACGCACACAGATGGACTCGACCACAGACATGTTTAACCTCTTAATGATTTTCCCACATTGATACATCTGCCATTATTGGCTTTTGCTCTAGTGATCTACTGGAAACAGATACACGCAGGAAAAAACTACTCATTCTACTAGAATTTGAGGTAAGCAACTGACGATGCCAACGTGCCAATCACTTTCTTCTACTCTCTTTTCTTTTCCTCTTTCTAATATGCACTTAGAGAAAGGTAGGTCAGGTCAAAGCAGTGAGAAAATGTGAAGTAAAAGCTAAGCAATTGAGAGAGGAGAAATGGAAAGGAACAAGCTGAAAAAAACGTGGATAATACACTTAAGACAACCCCCCAAGCACACATGTACATACCAAGAAAGAAAACAAGAAAAGAAAAGGTAGCAGCACAATGATGAAATAGTGGAGAGCGGTGGGTGACAAGAAGATGCGATGAGAGTGAAGTCTGGAGAACTAGGTTGTGAGGGAATGTATGTAGTTACAGGGGTTTGGTTTGGCATCTGACAAGCTGACAGTGCAAGAAAGAAATCACCAATAAAACAAACAGAAAAGTTCCAAAATAAGAGCTTCTCTTCCCTAAAGTTACTTTGCGCTTTGGAGGCAGTAATGAGGACAAAACAATAACGCACAAATATGTGTTTTTAATCCTAATTGTACAAATACACTAGATCATAAAACATCCTCTTTGCTTAGGCACTCACACTGACTCACTACTGTGAATGCACAATGTGTGCGTGTGTGCGTGCATGCGTGCGTGCGTGGGTGCGTGCGTGTGTGTGTGTTTGTTACCTTTGTCTTCACTAGGCAGTGCTTTGGCTGGCAGGGTGGTCTGAATCACTGGCGCTTCCACTGTGACCTGAAACTCTCTTCTCTCATGCAGACCACAGTAATGGTGGTGGAGGTGGCAGGAGTACATTCCCTTGTCTGTGGGCTGTGTGTTAAATGTACAGACACACAAACACACATATTCATTAAACTGCCCGTGCCTTCGTGAGAGAATCTGTGATAAAAATGTAAACACCAGACAACAAATTATATGATGAAGTTTAAAAACACGCATGGATTGATACTAACACAAGACCGCAACTAAATCTTAAAAAAGGTTATTAAAGATTTGTTTACATCAAACCCTTGAACATTAAACCCTTAGGATTAGTCTGCCTAAATTACTTTGTAAAATAAACTGAAAATCTTCGACTGTTTGATGGTTATTAAGTGGCTAAGTTTTTAGTAGTAGGCCTACTAACACTGACTTCCAAACAGCTTTGAAGGTAGGGGAATGCCATATTTTTAGGGTTTTCAAAAAAAGGAAAACGGGCACATAGGTTCCTAAAATGTAACTGTAAACTTGTATATACTTGCTATTACTATAAAAGGCACACAGAAACAGGAAGTCCTTGTGGACACATAATGTATTTGTTTATGTTACTGTACTGAAAAAACTTTCTGTGACTGCCAACCTCATTTTCCCAACATAGAGATAAAGTTTCCATGTCCAGAGCTGCATTACTAATGAAAGTTTCATGTGTTCTGGAAACACTGTTTACATGTACACACACAGTGACGGGGAACTATCAGGGTTTTCTGTTGCTCTCCTTACTCACACACACACACACACAAACACTGTTTTGAGTGATGCCAAGGGAGTGAGTGCATTTCAGGCACACCTGCAGATCAGATATGGAAAGTGAAAAGTCTCCCTCTGAGAAGGCTTGATTGCTGATGTTCATCTTCCTCTGTAGGAACAGCGGTCCATAGCTACGCTGCTCCCCAGAGGCGTATAGGTCCACCAGGCGGTCAGCGCGGTCGTGGTGGACTCCTGGGGACTGACGGTCCCAGTGGACCACCTGGAGGGCACCAAGGTAGGGAAGGAATTACATTTTTCAGTAAATATCATGTAATCCCTCTAAATGAAAAGCAGATCTAGACTGAGACTCATTGTCTGAAGAAAACCTGCAAACAAGCTCATACACTCCACACACCTGCTGGTCCTCCTCCTCGTTGCTCCAGTCTGTCCACACGCTACGTCGATTGATGCACGGCAACACCACGGTACTACCAAGCAACACCACATACACTGCCTTTTGTCCATCCCAGAAGCGCTGCTCTTTGCGACCTTTGTGTGCAAAAAAGACATACAAAGTCAGCTTTTAAGTTGCTATGCATTGAAGATGCTGAAAGTCGGTATTGTGTGAGAGGCTACGTACGCGATTTAGTGACATTGAGCTGCACTCTGACTGTCTCGTACAGGTGGCAGTAGAGATGGTGGAGGTTACAAGAGTACAGACCTCTGTCATTCATCGTCACGTCTGTGATCACATGCAGAAACACAGAATATCAAAACATGTGGATAATGTTGGGTAAAGTCACTCTTATCTGTTGCTTAAAGGAATACAAAAACTACAACACTTTGTAGTTCATGAGTTACAAATCATCTTCACATTACTTCCAATTTTTTCATTCAATTGTTGGCAGAGGTATGACAAGTAAGCACAGATGTTAAGATAATAAACACCTAAATTCAAAACCACTGCTGCTTTGGAGTCAACTCTCAATTGTGTTGTTGTGCAGACGTTTTGGGCTGTTTGCTAGTTGCAGATGAATAAATAATAAACCAGATGGCCTACTGAGTACAAGTATTTTAAAGCAATAAGCAATTTGGTCTTGTTAAAGAGAAAAATTTCTTAAAATTACCTAAAAGCAGAGCTTGAATGAATCAGACATACAAATTAATGTCAGTCATTACTACCCCAATTCACCAACAGCTACAGACATGATGAAAGTGTGACCTTTGATGACCAGGGAGAAGTTTCCATCCCTGAAGGCTGTTGGGCTGAGGCCGACTCTGCCCAGGTTGTAGGAGTTGTAGATCCTCTGGTCCCCTGCAGAGAACATGTCCAGCACCCTCTCCATGGTGTAGTCTGGATGGGCCCGGTACATGTCCCAGTGGACCACCCTCTGCCTGTCCCTCACCGTGTCCCTGGTCCACACCATGCGTCCGCTCACACACTGCAGCACCACCCTTGACCCAGCGGGGGCGCTCACATTATAGCCTGCCACCACCACACTGCTGCTGCTGTCAGACTGACCTGACACTAGAGGACAGAGAGGGTGTAGAGTTTACACCCTGAGACATTCAGCGTTTACTAAATCTCTGAATAGAAATGCATAAATATAAATCATAACTGCACATGTACACACACTAAGAGAAACACACCTGCAGTGAAGAGGCAGGCCACAGGGACTGAAATAAAAAAAACAGTAGGGAAAGTGAAACAGGTTAATCACTTAAACAGACCCTGTCAGACTACTACACTGCCTGTTGTGTGTCAATATGTATAACTCCTACATGTTGGAAGGCTCCCTAAACTCCGAATGAACTACAGCTGAAAATGATTCAAGGTCAGCAAATTAGATCAGACAAACCAAAAACTAAAACTAAATATGCCTAATTGAAAACAATAGTGGAGATCTTCACTCTTGATGCTACTATTCATAAAGTGCAGTTAAGCTAATGACTGGCCTACACTCATGACGCTTTGGACTCTGAGTCAGTAAAACTTATCTATCAGGAATGTGTGTGTGTGTGTGTGTGTGTGTGTGTGTGTGTGTGTGTGTGTGTGTGTGTGTGTGTGTGTGTGTGTGAAGCTTGAGGTAGACAGGAGGAAAGCATCAATTCTGGCTTTATCATTAGTCTGAAACTGTTCAGATAAATAGGTTCTATCTCTCAATGTCAGAAAATTACATGACACGTTTTCTAACACTTTAAATAAGAAAGTTTTGAAGAATTTGAAGCCTAATTTTATCAAGAACAAAAGGAAAATAAGAACAAACATTTTAATCTAATGTAAAGCCTACCAATACTGGTGCAGATGTTTGACCTTAAGAGGCTGCTGTTTTAAAACAATGATGTATGCATACTCTGCACGCAGCCTACTTACTGTGGATTAAGAGGAGAGCCTGAAAAATGATGTCCTCCCTCTCTGACTTCATGTTGGTAAGCTAAAGGTACGGACGGGGACTTGTCAAGGCTGTGCACCTGGCAGATGGTCCTGAGGGTAAGAAAACCGGAATTATATCCTCTGCAACAGCAACACCAGGACTTGATTCGGTGAAATTTTTCAGAGTTTGAACAAGTAACCGGCAGCGCAACGTCAGGGCTTCAACACAGAACCAAAACAGGACCGAAGTGAACTAATCCCACCCGGGAAATGAAACATGACACCACCCAAAGTAGGCCTACATACCCTCTCAAAAACGTCACTTGTAACAGTTCAACATCTCAGGAGAGAGATTTGCGACCACAAACTGCCTCTAGGCCTATATGTTCTCCTCTAATGGCCTACTTTATTGTATTTGAAAAGGCAAACACTGTTTCCGTTTCAATTGTATGACAGTTTACGATTACTTTTCAGATCAAAAGCTTCACTAAAGTGTAACAGTTCAATGCAGTTCTCAGAAATTTGCGATGTTCCACAAACTGCCAATAGGCAGGCTATATTGTTCTCCATCTGATACTAGCATGCTAGGCTTTCAGTTAGTACCTGGTTTGAATTGAGAGGAGTAAACTAAGCTGTTTCCGTTTGCAATGAATCCAGTATGACATGTTTGACTGTATTTTAAATAAGAACATTTATTTATTTACAATACGTTATTCATTCACAAAGAAAAAAAGGTTGGCTTCCAAAACCTCAAAAGTAGAGCACCACTGTATATCATTTTGTATGCATTCTTTTAAATTACCTTACTTGGTGTATGAAGTAATAACATTTACTCCACCTTGAACAGCCATAACACTAAAATTCTGCTTGCACAGAGCATAATGATACTAATAATAATCATTATCATCCAACGATATAAGCAAGAGAAAAGTTTACATTGCACAGTTCATACATGAGTCGTTTGTATTGTTAAACATAGCCTACATTTAAATGGAAATCAAAACAAACTTGTGTACAGATATGAAATAAAATAGACCTATAATAAGACAGACAGGAGAGCTTTTACTTTGAATTCTTTATTGATAGTACTTCTGTAATTTTAACTCGTTTTGAATGCAGGACTTTTAAAACATTTTTTTTGTGGAATTAAAGTATCTAAATATGTTTTCCACCATTACATGATTACATGTAATAATATCGATAGAGCAGGGCAAATGGATCATATCTAACTTTTGGCAAGGGGACACGCTATAATTTGTCCTTAATCGTCAGTAAATTAAAGGGGAACACCAATATTATTATTTCCATGGCCTAGGAAAGTTCAATCAATATTTGTGAAAATTAGCTACTGCGACGTGTGATGTCATCAATTTTAAGTCCTCCAAACATGCAACCACATATAAGCAATTTTAAAGTGCATCATATCCCATTTAGCCTACTGTATATTTATCCAGCAAAGTAGCTCAGTGTCCACGTTTCCTGCTAATCCACTGCTCCTGCAGATACCTCTACTTATTCAGATATTTATTTATTGTCACATTTGTTTTCACAGTCTGGCATGCACATGGCAATACACACAGATAAATACATCAACAGTTAACATAAAGACAGGTCTAACACAGAAACACACTCATGGTTTAGCTCAAAGACGACCCGTAGTGGGTGATTTAATGCTACAACACGCACAATTTCTATCGTGCAGCTTCAAAGCTATTTTGCATTTAGTTATTTAGTTAATACATCCATTATATGATTACGAAGTTGGAGTAAGCAACAGGAGCTTTACATTTCTCGTATTTCGCGCTGACGATACAACATTTATTTCTCCAACTTTTCCCTTAAAAGCTAGTTCCCATACCGGGAGTCGAACCCGGGCCGCCTGGGTGAAAACCAGGAATCCTAACCGCTAGACCATATGGGACTGACGTTCAAAATGAGCCTTCAGAAACCATCGTGTATAAGCCATACTCTTGACGTGTCAATGGTATAAGCACTATATTAATATTGTAAGTATCCATTTTACCATTACTTACTAACAGTATTTATATTTCAATAACGACAATATTAATATTACAAGATCTGAATTGTATTATCCAAGTAAGGGTATATTGTCTAACATTCAGATTTCAATTTGACTTACACGATTGTGATACATTCTTGATCTAGACTGATTAACTTTAAATAATATTTCAAGAGACAAAACAGGATAATTTCTATTTAACGCCAGCAAATGTTTCTGGGCAGATTTTCATTCCGAGCTAAATTGTTGATCTGTGTTTTTTTTAAATGTCTATTCATCACATGCTTTATTTCAAATCAGTATCAATTTATTTTATAGCAGACAGTATGACTTGTACTTTTTGCTAACAATATATATTTAAACTTGTGTGATGATTCCATAGACCGTAAATATGAATTATTATTAATAAATATACAGTATATGGATGATACTGAGTGACAGCTCTGCACATACGGAACCTTCGTTTTCGATTTGTTGACAACCGGCCCGTTTGGATGTTACACCTCAGACGCTTCCCCTGAATCAAGCGAACTCATTCAAGGATTTGTGGCTCGAGGTAAATTACTGTAACAAGTGTTATTATTTAGAAGAATGCCGCAAAATTGTTGATCTATGTTATTTTAAACATAATTATAATATCAGAATATTGATGTTAGACTTCTATGAGCAGTTTCCGTGCAGTTTCAGTGATTGGCTGCGTCAGCTAGCATGCCAGCTAACATGCCACCCGGTGGATACTCGAAGCAAAGAATTGTCCTTACTTTTTATAACTGAAATAAGTAATTGTTATAGAGCATGCTTCTTACATAAACCAATGTTCTCTTTTTGCAGGTGCTGTGTTAAACGTTAAAGATGTTTTTGACAAGATCAGAATATGACAGGTAACGTTAACGTTAGCTAGATGCAACACAAACTGCTTTGTCATTTAATTAACGTTAGCGCTTCTCAGTGGTAAGGAACACAATAAAGTTAAGTTGTTTGAACGGGCACATTTTGATTTTGACTGCTCAAAAAATTTGGAATTGCTTTTGTTTCCAACCCATGTAGCTAACTTTGAAGCTGTTTGTAGCAGGTAGTTAGCCTAGCATCTAGTAAGTTACTTCGCAACAAGTACGTTTGCTTTCACTTTCGGAATCGCTACTTTACAACCTTGTCAAACCAGGAAACCTAATTTAGATTAAAACACTGCGTTCAGTAGTGTTCTACTCAAGATAAGCATAAACCCAACATTCTTATTAAAATTATTTGCTCGTAGCACACGTTTATTTCCACTAAGGTTGAACTGATAACCATTAATAATTATCATTATTCACATCTGTCTTACAGAGGTGTGAACACATTCTCTCCTGAAGGAAGATTGTTCCAGGTTGAATATGCCATAGAGGCCATTAAAGTGAGTGTTATATGCTGACTCACTGCAGTTGACTAATATACTTCTTCTGTGTGATATTGTGAAGTATACTAATGTCAAACCCCCAAAGCTCATAAGTTTTCTTTGGTTGGCTTTACTTTTTCCAGTTGGGCTCCACAGCCATCGGTATCCAGACATCAGAGGGAGTATGTCTGGCTGTGGAGAAAAGGATCACCTCTCCACTGATGGAGCCCAACAGCATTGAAAAGATTGTGGAGATTGACAGTCACATTGGTGAGTGGCAAGACAATCATTTACTGAGCTTCAAACTTCAATGCTCAGTAAATGATTGTCAGAAACGCTAATGCAAAAATAGAGAACGTATTAGCAATCCCCAAAAGTATTAATATAAAGTAGCTTTTTAAATGTTTTGGGACTTTTGAGATTTTTATTTTCCAATAAAACACACCTTTGTTGTGTTAAGTTGATAGGATGCTTTTTCCCTGGGGTGACTTTAATATTTGATATGGGGAAAGGGTTATACCCTTATGTCTTACATTCAAGTGTTCCCTCAGATAACATGGAATAACATTAGATTTCTCCCAGTTGACTGTCCTGATTGTTGCTTAAGACCATAACATGTGATGGACCTGCATTTTCTTTCTTTCTAACTCAAAGGTTGTGCCATGAGTGGCTTGATAGCTGATGCCAAGACTCTAATCGACAAAGCAAGAGTGGAAACACAGGTATAAATGCTGGGCACACTGTAAGCAGTTTACTGACCTTGTGTTTCACCTATGATTAACCCGTATATATTCCTCCTCAGAACCACTGGTTCACTTACAATGAGACAATGACAGTGGAGAGTGTGACTCAGGCTGTGTCCAACCTGGCGCTGCAGTTTGGAGAGGAGGACGCTGATCCGGGTGCCATGGTCAGGCACTTGGCTCATTTCCAAGCTGAAATACTCATAATCAAACTTTTTTTTCATGATACACTGATGGTGTTTGAGACAACTAGCATAACCCGTATTCTACTCTGTCTGCTCTGTTCCTCTGTGCTATCCTATATACAGAGTCGACCATTCGGTGTAGCACTTCTGTTCGGGGGAGTTGATGAAAAAGGACCCCAGCTGTATGTGAAGATTACTATTTGTGCACCTTATGTACTTGACATTTTAAACAGAAGCATGTTCACCTTTTTAATTGTGACTTCACAGATACTTGACTGTTGTTTCTTTGTTAATGAAGGTACCACATGGACCCATCAGGAACCTTTGTGCAATGTGATGCTCGGGCCATCGGCTCAGCGTCTGAGGGAGCACAGAGCTCTCTGCAAGAGGTCTACCACAAGGTACCGACCGCTGCATGTTTCTATTTAACTGGAACATTAGTTGAGCAAATTGGAATGTTTATAAGTTGCTATCTTGTGCGTAACTTAGTAAATCATTTCTTAAAGATTTAATGAATTGAACATTTTTAGAATGCTTTCGACCTGTATGGATGACGATAGACGGATGACATTCAATTCTATTTTCCTTATTAAAAAATGCAATTGACCCAATTGATGATAATTTAAATGTTTTACAGGATTATATGTCTGCTATTAGGAATGGATAGCCAGTAACTTTCTCAAGTTAAATGCTAACAAAACTGCAGTTGTGATTGTTGCTGTGGACCGCATTGCTTCTGAGGTGGCTTGCAGTATTGGGTCACTTAGCGCCAATGTGCATTCCAGTCTGAGAAATCTTGGTGTGACATTGGATCAGGCCATGAACCTTGACAAGCATGTCAAGTCCTTAACCCACACTTTTTTCCATCTCAGAAACATTGCAAAACTCAGACTTGTTGTTTCCTACGCTGAATTTGAAGTTATTATACATGCCTTTGTTTCTTTGTGTTTGGATTATTGTAATTCTCTTTTTACTTGCCTCAACAAATCATCTGTAGATTGTTGACCAATGGTCCAGAATGCTGTTGCTAGACTGACAAGGTCTGGGAGGTTGTGTCTTATTAGCTGACTACCTGTTAACTCTTCAGTTCAATAATCTAGCCATCCTTTGATACTGCTGCACCCTTATGTTGTCAGCAGATATTTGAGCTCCTCAGATCACAGGTTACTGACTGTTCCCAAACAAAGCTGAAAACTAAAGGTGAAAGAGCCTTTAAAACAGTGGCTCCTAGACTATGGAATGCTTTGCCTCATTATCTAACACTGGCGGCCACTGTTGGTATTTTTAAAAAGCAGCTAAAGACTCATCTTTTTATTTAGGCGTTTGATTAGCCACATTGACTGTATTACTATGTATTTTATGTTCCTTTTCTGTTTGTCCCTCTCTCCCTGGGTAACCTGCAGTCCATGACATTAAAAGACGCCATCAAGTCGTCTCTCACCATTCTAAAGCAGGTGATGGAGGAGAAGCTCAACTCTACCAACATTGAGGTTTGGTCCTCATTTTTCACCTAGTTTCTGAATGCTTGATTTTAGTACAACAATGTGCTTGAAGGTTTGATTTGTCCATGAAGATGTATAGTTGTAACCACATCAGCACAAATGCCCAGTGCAATTATTTTTGTTTGAACAACTAAAACAATTAGTGTTAAGTGTGCACAGGACTGCCAGAGTTTGAATCTGTTTCATGCAGGCTTTCTTTATCTGTGTCTCAACTGTAGCTCGCAACAGTAGAGCCTGGGAAGACCTTCCACATGTATTCCAAAGAAGAGCTGGAGGATGTAATCAAGGATATCTAAAGCAGATTTGGAAGTCTTTGTTTGAGTTCTGGGCAGGACAGGAGAGGACATGGAAGTACACCTGGGCTAAATGTCACAACACAACCACAACTTGGCATCAGCACATTCTCCTTGCTGCATTCATATTTTCTTTTGGATTGCATAAGAGGCTTCTCTTTGTAGTGTGTGCTTATTTACTTCTTGTCTCTCAGTATCTGTACAATTCTGTACAGCAGTCTGTCCAGCACTTAAAACTGAGCGGCAAGAAAACCGTAGGGGGGGGGGATTTTTGTTACGAATCAGTACTACAATTAAACTGTTGTATTCAGAAAATAGTCTGACTCTTTGCATTTTTTTGTGTGTATTTTGTGTTCTAGTTGTTTTGAGTATGATAATTAAAAGCTGGTGGACTTAGACTAAGTATTGTACTTTGTAAACACTTGTACATCAGTGGCAACATCACATTACAGAGTGATACTCATGGCATAAGAGAATTGGTTGTAACTTGGTTCTGAAAGTGTCCACTACCAGAAAATAGATCTTTTTTTTTTATTGATCCCAAAAATGGAAAATTAGTGTTAGAGCATCAAAATATCAGACACACAGCAAACATACAGAATGTACATGAAATAAGTAGATTGCAATACTCCTTAAATAATAAATAAGATAGATTACCAGAACAAACTACTTAAACCAACTGATAAAAGAAAACTGGTTGAAAATATGAAGCTATTTACTCTCCATTTTGATTTTGTTAATATATTTGTAAAGGTGATCAGTTATATTTTACTCTTCTCGATAATAAAGGATCCATTATAAGGAACTGCTAAAAGAATGGCTAAAATGTAAGAGCCTAGGGCAAAGAAAAACTAATCCTATTGTGAGAAAAACGCCTATCCTTCAGACTTTTCGTTCTGGTTTTCTTTTTTTTTTCTTTTTTTGGAATTCAAATTCAAAGAATAAATTAATCCATAAAAAAAAGAAAATAAAAGTGTTCATGGTCTTATCGCGGTCTTTCCACCAGGGGTCAGTTTAACAACAGAAAACACGCCATGTCAGTTGAGGAAGATTCCTGCCGTCCAATGAGAGTGCAGGTTGTTCTCGCACTGACCAATCTTCTGCCACGGTGGATGGGCTGTTATTGAAGATGCATTTGGTGATGAGTGGTGCATGTGAAGCAAAGTGTTGAGACAGAAAAGTTCGCTGAGTCTTAAGTTGTGCAGTCTTTTTGTGAACATGATCCTCGTATCTTGCATTTTGGCGCTCGGGTTGTTTTCGTCTGCGATGGGCACAGACTTCTCCGATTTGAAGAGGCTGCAGAGGGAGTTTGGCAGTTACGAGGAGCGACATAGTTTAGTAAAGTCGGAGATCTCGAAACGCAGCGCAGGGCTGAATGAACAGACATGTACACCTCTGCTTGGAGTAGAGTCAACCCTGCAAAACAACACCCATTCTGTAAGTGACTTATTCAGGTTTATTTTATCCCACCATTATAACATTTCTATATAACTCACTGGCTACTTCGGTGTGTCTGTGGTCCCTCAGCACATGAAGCAGCTCATTATGTACAAACAACTTTACAAACATTTTTAAATCTCACACATTTAACAGATCAGCCTTATAGATGATTTAACACTTGCTTTTCCAATGCAACAATACTCATGGTAGTTATAATTTGGCAGCTCTCTGAAATTTGAGTGAATCCCCCCGTAGTGAAGCAATCTGTATGAATAAGAGGTGAAACAATCAATTCAAAGTAATCGCAAGCTGTTTTAATAATCTATTAATCATAAGGCAAAAATGCCAAAAAAATCTCTTAGTCTTACAGGCTAAAATAATGGGTTGTGTACAGTTTGTCAGACGTTTAATTGATTTAAATAAATACACTTTAGAATAACAGTAATGATAATAATAATAAGCCTAGTTGCAGCGTTGATCAGATTCTCACGGCTAAACTTTGTAGGGTTTAAAGTAATGAGTCATAGATTATTTTCTCAATTCATTGTTTGGTCTTTAAAATGCAAATAGTTTTCAAGAGCCTATAGATGACATCTTCAAATTGCTTGTTTTGTCTGACAGTTCAAAACAAATATTCAGTTAAAGTGGTAACTGATGATTATTTTCACCAATTAATCTACCCAATAATGGTCAAACAATGGCAGATGGCAAATAATAGCAGATTAATGTATTAAATAAAATTACAATTGTACCAGGCAGATAAAATTAGAACGTATTGGAGAAGGAGGAACTGGCAAATGTTTTGCTTGAAGAAATGCTTAGGCCTAAATAGTCTATTGAAGTTGCCAATGAAGTTTCTGATGATGAACTTATTGTTTCTATCTGTTTCACTCTTTTTTTTTTTTTTTATTGATCTGAACTAATGGAGGTTGTCAGTCTGGGACAGATCATTATGCATAATGATGAAGTGTGAATGGAGGTTGTTAGTTGTGCTCTTCCAGTTTGGTAACAAGATGAACTTGGTGTGTTGATGTGACAGCATTTGACAATATCAGCATCTTTTATTTTTTTGCCTTCTCTTTCTTCTTCTAGTCTTAAACTCTTTCTAATCTTAACCCTGATCCCACATTCCAGTGGACCGAAGCACACCTTCTGTTATTTTAGTACTGAACATGTTGTAATAGGACGCACAAGAACAACCCAGATGTCCTGAGGAATGTTCAAGAATAACAGCTTGGTCCAAAGCTTTTAAGTGTGAGTGATAGACGAAGGGGACGTTACATCATTTCTGTGGTTCAGACACCTGGGCTAGCTTTTGAGCATGAAAACGATTTGGTGTGCTCTTAGACAGCAGACCCGTCTCCTTAGGGCCTTTCTCACTCATAAACATAAGTTATGTTATCAAAGCTGCAGGGCTAGATCAAATAAGTGTGAGCATTTAGATCAGTTGTATAATAGTTGTATCCTTATTTTTGATTTTGCTATGTATACTGCCAGACTAGGCAAGTCAAACCTACTCCTATGCTTGTTTGTATGCTATTTTAGGCCCTAATAGAATACACAGGATGTGTTTTGTCAGCCAGTCCGAGCTTTGCCTCATTTTCTCTTTTTTGGATAAGGTTAATTTAGATGACTCTGTCTGGTTTACAAAGTAGTTAGCTTTTATTTTATTTTTTTTTCCTCATCCCCATCCTCTATCCCCTCTGGCCAAAAGAACGCAGAGAAAAAACATGTTCTGTTTTCATGGTGAAGGGTAACTGGGTCACAGCCAACTGTTGAAGCACCAAGAACAGCAGCAGAGTGGATGTTCCAGAGAGAGAGAGAGGGAGTTATGGAAAGTATGGGTTTGTTGATATACAGGGAGACGTCCAATGAGTTCAACGAACTGGTGAAAATAGAGAAGCACTTTTAGACTCTGTGACTTGTACTTTACATTTTTCAGTCAGAGTAGGTGAAGAAATGATCAAGTATACGTAAAAACTGTTTGCATTTAATTACATCCACACACCAGTGCTAACAGTCAATTAGTATACAACATTTGTTTTGTTAAATCAAATGTTTCAGTCATTCACCTTCAAAAATGCCACAACTTGGATGGTTCAAGCATCTCAAATTGGAGGAAAGACTATGCTAATATCCAAAAGTTTAACAAGTACTGTATATATTTCTTTGTTTACTGTGTTAGCATGCTAGCATTTCCTAATTAGCAACTAACACAGAACAGAACAATAAGCTAAATAATTTAATCAAATAACTTTTAATCGACTAATCACTTAAGCAACTAATCATTCCACTACTAGATTGGGACCGTGATGTATATTTTCCCCTTTTTCTTCCTAGCATTTTATAGATTGAACAGTTAATCAACAAAACACATAATCAGCATGGTTTGTCCTGGTTTTCTTGAACAATAATAGTCAAATAGACATTAATATGGCCCAGCATAGTTCTCTGCCTGCAAAACTTTGTCCAGCATCAGAGGATTGAGGTACACAGCTTGAGCTGTTAGATCAGAGCCAAAAGTGTTTGACCTTCTCTTCTGAAGTTTTATGTGTGTAAACATAGCTTAAACAGAAAGGTTAGAAACCAGAGCAGAGGGAATAAGGAGCTCATTGTGTCGCTGTATGACCTCTTAGAGAGAGAACTTGGCTGTGTCTGAGTCTGCATGGACATATGTGTGTGTCTGTTCGTGTACAGCATTATGGTGAACATCCAACCTATTTACTTAAAACTGCCCATGATCCAACCCAACCAAATAACTAACGACCTATCTCAAAACTACCATTCATTCCAAAATTCCTCAAAAAATCATTGCACAGCAGCTCCTAAAGATAATTAAAGGACACAATATTTTTGATAAATTTCAATCCAGCTTTCGTCACTCACATAGCAAAGAAACAACATTCAGAGTGACTAATTATGTCCTCATGTGGAGTGACAATGGGGAAGATTAAAACTGCTGCATTTGATACCATTGTTCACTCCATTTTAGTTCGGCTTAGAAGTGAGTTGGTATCTCGGGATCTCCTCTCAATTGGTTCTCGTCCTGTCTGTCTGTCAACAGGCAGTTTGAGGTTGTCATAGACAACTTTGTGCCCTCATTTGCCCTTTTACTCTGTGGAGTTCTGCAGGGTTCAATCCTTGGTCCCATTTCTTTCTACCTATGTTACCTCGGGCAATCTGGTTAGTCAATTCAAATGCATGTCTCACCACCGCTGCTACCGCCTGTCCTTTCTGCCTGTTCGGATTGTTTGTATTCTTATTACATCCAGATTTAATGGGTTTCCTCTGTTGTTGCGTAGTGTTTATACAATATGGTTTAGCCCAGCAGATTGTTGATAACAATTTTTTAGTTTCAGGTTAAAAACCTGATTACAATATATCAGCCAGTCTTCATTTTCAAAAAATACATTCCCATAAGCCTTAGCTGTACTTCAGTTTGCTAATTAGCGAATGTTAGCATGCAAGCACTCTTAACCACAGTGGTGAACATGGTAAACAATATGCCTATACCTGCTAACATTTCAGCATGTTGAAATTGTGAATATGTTAGCATTGCTGATGTTAGGTAAATCAGTGCTTTGTGCTACATCCTAAAAACAGCCTCCCAGAGCCGCTAGCATGGCTATAATTTAATTATTTTATAACAGTTTAGGTAAACCCTTCTGTGTGTTCATGTTTGTAATCAAATTTGTGCAAACGTTTTTGCTGAACTTTTTTCTTTCTTTCCTTTATGAATACTGTTGTTTCTTGTGCCAACATTTTAACAATTTGAATGTGTTTGACAAATACATGTACATTTAAAAAAACTGTTAAAAACTAAACAAAAACTATGCATTGGGCATAAACGTCATCATAAATGTGCATGTTTGTAGCGTGTGCATGCAACCAAACCAAGTCCTTCTTACTCAAGTGTGACCTTTACATTGACATTCAACCTATAACCACAAACTATAGTAATGCTTTACTTTTAAAGATTTTATTATTTTATAATTATGCCTACTACTACATAGATGATAAGGGAGAAGAGCAAGAAATATGGGGGAAGAGAGACAGAGACAGATTTGAAGCCAAAACCGCTGTGGAGATAGGTCTGGCAATGCAAGATTAAATGGTATGAGACTGTTGGGAAGGACACGTCATGCTTCACATTTAAATTTTTTTAACTGATCAATAAATTGACTGGATGACTGGACTGGATGGAGGTAAAGTTGTCAAGCGATTAACTGATTAAGACATGAAAGAATAGTTGGGTGCAAGAAGGATGTGATGAAATTATTAATGGAGAGGAGAGATGGAAAGCTGTGTTCACACACTTGTTTTGCGGGGGCCGGCCATTTTCCACTGGACCTATTTACAAGGAGTTTCCAGCAGCCAGACCTGGCCGTCTCCTGTGGCTTTTTGAGCTGTATGCAGCTTCCGGGACTGGGTTCACCTTGTAAACATCTCTGCCCTGCCAGTAAGAGAGAGGAGGGGAGAAACCTTCGGTGGCTAAAATACCTTGCTGAAATGACCACTCGACAACACTTGAATGTTCCTATGGATGAATAAACTAGAATGTTATTTGTAGACAGTCCACTTGTTGTGAAATAAAAGTTTAGGTCTGAACTCTTTCTACTCATTACCTCTAATATTATGTAATACTGGTGTTTTGCGTGCGTGCGTGCGTGCGTGCGTGCGTGCGTGCTCAGGACATGGGTAATTGCTTTGTTCTCCGGCCTTGGCTTTGTCATTTAGGCGGGAATGTAGGTCACACACGCACAGTGCATCCAAATGGCCAAGTTACTGTGGACAGTAAAAACAATTCATTCTGTCCTCATTCAGCAGGTGCTGGAAACACACATACAAACTCTTGTATTTTGTATATTCCAGACTAAACTCTGGACTTGTGTGTGATGATAATGATGAAAATCACATGAGACTCAAAACTATTTCAAACAATCCTAGCGAAGAAACATTTTGCAAGAGTGACTCACTGATTGATTTCTAAAAACTTTCACTTTTCTTTTTTTCCCCCATTCTAGTTCACCTTCAAAGTGAGGACCATGGGTTCACTGTCACTGGCCTGGGTGGGAGATGGATCAGGGGTAAGTTTGTTTACATGAGTGAAAATGAATGACTAAATGAAAAAAAGGCCAAATTGTTGGAGATGGTTGTGTAATTTCTCCTCTTTTTTTCCAGGTGCTGCTGGTGTTGACAACATTTCAGGTGCCGTTGTTCATGATGCGTTTTGGCCAGTCTAATCTCTACAGGAGGTGAGAAATGCCTGGTGGCACACTAAATGGAGTAGTAAATTATTTGTCATAGCTGTGGTCTGAGGGTTTAACTGCAACTTTGTAACTGTGTCAGTGAAGACTATGGCAAGACGTTTAAAGATGTGACCCACCTGATCAACCACACCTTCATCCAGAGTGAGTTTGGCATCGCTATCAGTCCTGACCACTCTGGCAAGGTGAGCCGTAGTGTGTGTTGTTCTACAGACCTCCTGCTGACACCTTACATGTGTGTTTTGTTGTGGTTGGTCTATATAAAAGCTGTTGCCTCATATTAATACAGAACATTGTAAAGCTCCACTCTACTGTTGTAGAATATGAAGGATCTTCCCTTACAGCTCACCTCTGTGTTTGGTTTCAGGTGATGCTCATGGCTGATGTGTCAGAAATCGGGGGGTTTAAACTGTTTCGCTCACAGGACTTTGGCATGACCTTTGTTTCAACCGACCTGCCATTTGAGCCCCTCATTCAGATGCTGTACAACCCTGGAGACTGCAACGTACTGCTGACGCTCAGTATCACGGTAGCAGCTTTTATTCTTTAGACCAAACCAAACCTCAGATTGTAGAGTTTTTGTCAGCAGTTTGAGTAAAGCAAACTAACCTGGACCTACCTCTGTTAATTGGATGCTGGACTTCTATTTCTAACTACTAAATTGAAACTAAACTGAATACTAAAAAGTTTATGAACACTTTTTTACTGACTCACTTTTCCCCCAGTTGGACCTGTGGCTGTCTGAGGACTTTGGTGCCACCTGGCGGAAGATCCATGACAGTGTTTGTTTGGTCAGATGGTAAGAATTGCCATATGCATCTGTCAGTTTTGTAATAAATTATAAATACACACAAGACATTTGGGTTGTTGTTGGTACTAAATATGTAATTGCATAATAAAGAACCAAGTCAAACATAAGGGTCTGTAAGAAAATTATTGGGGTCACTTTCCTCACTGGTTTCATTTGGGCACCAGAGTTCACATGGGGTTGTGGTGTCAGCCTGCGGTTGTTATTGCTGCATTATGGAAACATTGTGATAGCTCTGCATGACTACAACTGTTATTTAGGCAGAGAAAGAGAAAGAGAGAGACTGCTGTCAGAGTGAATCATGAGTCAGCAACAGCATTTTTATTCAACCCACAGTTCTTGAACGGGCAGAATCTTTGCAGTGTGAAAATCTTCATCCCCTTTGGCAAAGCCAGAGAGGGCTTGGAGTGCAGGCCGGGGGTTGATCTGTGCCTTGTTCGCACAGCACATACTATATAAGAAATCACAGCCATAATCTGTGATGGCTACAAATTCCAAAAGTAAACTTACATTTGAACTCAGACAACTTTTAGATATTTCCTTTCTTCAGATTCCTCAGTTTCTCTTTCTCACATACAGGGGTCCAAAAGACAATATCTACTTTACAACAAACTACAATGGATCATGCAGTAAGTGAAGACAGTATAGTTACCCATATATTTAAAATTTTGCAATACATTTAGTAACTCAAATTTCTTTCTGTTAGATGATAAAGGAATGTTGGAGTTAAGGAAGACAGCAGACTATGGTCGAAGTTTCCAGACCATTGCAACAAGAGTTTACTCCTTTGTACTGGGAGGGCGCTTTGTTTTTGCCTCCATCATGACTGGCACGGTGTGTGTTTGTGTGTGTGTATGTGTGTGTGTGTTTTCTTTATAGACATAAATTGTAAGATTACATACAAAGACATCAGTAACAGATTTGTACAAATGGTCATTTTACAATTTGTATTTTACAAAACTCAAAGGGTCAGTTTACCCAAATTACAAAATAATTGTAATTAGCATTGTTAATGCAGGGTGTTGATTCACCCAATAGACATTAGGATCAGCCAGACCACATCTGAAGGTGGTTTGGCTCAAATGAGATTTGTTTTTAATATGCTTAGGATTTGTGCATATTAAATTACTGCAACCATGGAATGTTGTATGTTCTTTTTGTGATTTGGGTGTACTTTCCCTTTAACATGTCTTAACATTCTATATTTCTGTCTAAGTAAATATAAAGCTGCAACAGAGACGCTAATACAACATTTTGCGTGTGCTTGTTAGGGTACAGAGCGTGTGATCCACGTGTCAGTGGACGGAGGTGAGGTGTGGAACATGGCTCAGCTTCCTCCAGTCAACCACGAGCAGTTCTACTCCATATTGGCAGCCAATCAGGACATGATATTCATGCACGTGGACAACCCTGGAGGTCAGAACCAGTGACAGTGCTCATAGTGATGATTGATGTGGATGATGATGTTGACAATGTTGGAAATAACATGATGCTAATGATTAAGGATTAGGTGTCGTTGAAAATGATCCTGAAGCTGCAGAAAGGTTTTTAGTGGGATCAGTAAATGTATCATTTGTTGGACTCTGAGACAAAAAGCAATTTTATTAATTTATGTGTGTGCATATTATGTTAACCAGACTCCGGTGCTGGAACCATCTATGTGTCGGATGACAGAGGAGCCGTGTTCTCCAAGTCTCTGGAGCACCATCTTTACACGACCACAGGAAGCGACACTGACTTTACTGCCATTTCTTCACTCAGGGGTGTCTACATGACCAGTGTACTCACACACGGTGGGTCAGCATACCGCATAATATGTACTTACATATTTAAAGGAATATGCCACCGTTTGTTGAAATAGGGTCGCAGGGTCGCAGTCTCCCCTAGCTGATGTGAGGTGCAAAACTTTGGGAACATAGCATTTTGGGACTAGTAGCTGATCAACAACAAGTCCACCCCGCTTAACCACCCTATACAAGAGGCCTTTTTCAGTGAAAAAAGTTGCCTCACCCCCTCCACATGTTTCCCTTAACGACCACTAGGTTTTGTCTGGCGTCTTCCAAGTTGGCGTCCTTCAACTGGGCGGTCCCAAATTGCCTTGTCCCCTTTTCCAGCCCCCTTTAACCCTTCAGCACAGGGAAACTCAGAAAAACCTTCATCTGATGAAGTCTCATCCGGCCCGGGTCCTCCTTCCCCAGGGACTCTGCAGGGACCCTAGTTTCTTCAGCGGTTTCCTCTTCAGATGAAAGGGAGGGCTCTGAGGGTACAGGCATGTACCAACTTTAGTTTTAGGTTCATCAGAGGTTTCTTCCACTTACTACTTCTCTTGGGGTCCCTGATCCTGTGGTCCCATAAACATAAAAATATAGTGTAGTCCCGCCCTATCAACCCCTATGTACTGGCAACTTTTCTACCACGCCAGCCTCAACCTCAAAGGTACCCCTCGTGGTCTGCACCTTGATGTGGGTTGTGGGATAATCCCGTGAGTCTCCATGGATGCAGGATACAGGGAGAGGGGCCCACTGGGCCTAGTGGTCAGCTTTGGCCTGATTAGGGTCACAGAACACTTTCTTAACCTGATAAGAAAGGGGCCAGGATGCCTGCCCACTCTGCTTTAGGCCAATACTCTCTCTCTGTTGTCCTTTCAAACACCTCCAGATAAGCCTTGATATCATCTTCACCACCTTGTTGGGTCAGCACTTACTGGGCTCTGTAGACTTCTTTGGCTTCATCAAATGCTGGCCCAGCACAATCTAGCATCTTGAAAGGCCACCAGGCTTTGGGCCTGCTGGGTTTAGGTTTGGACAAGCTGGGCTAATGGACTCTCCGTAGTAATAGCTGTGTCTCTCTCCTCTACCTATATGCGCTAAGGGGCTGCAGCACTTGCACAGGCAGATAGACTCCCTCCATCACCTCCCCCCCATCTGAGCCTGTGGACCCGCCCCCTGTGCTGCATTGGCTGGCCTGTTTCCCCTGGTTTGCTACATAAGCTAACTTATGTAACTTATGCCGGTGTTGCAATGCATGCACTGAGACAACAAATGCGTTGGCCCACCTAGCTACAGCTAGGGGAGACTCTGATAAGCCCTATTTCAACAAACGGGGGCGTATTCCTTTAAGAGGAATCTTCTAGTTATTGTCAATATTTTTAAATATTATTTTATTATCTTTTCATTTAATTACAGAAAAAGGGTTGCATATACACTGCAGTTCATCCTAAAGTCACTCTAAATGTGATTTTAAAGTGGTCGTATATTCTGTATGTGGGGCATCAGTTGGAAAGCTATTTTGAAAAACTGTAAAGGGGAGTGTAAACATAGCTATATGGATCCCAATAGTTATTAACATGAATGCCATTGACTGCAGATGGTGCAGTGGAGACAGTAATCACCTTTGACCAAGGAGGAAAATGGCAGACGCTGCACAAACCACAGAACAGCCACTGTGACGCTGAGACCTCTACCAACAGGCCTAACAGAGTGAGACACACATACACACATTGATTCATATTCAGTTTATTTATAGATACATTGTTATTGTGAATTGCATATTTTTTTTCCATATAACTGGCTGATGGTGTTTTATTCATGCGATGAGCTTTTTGGTTTTTGTAATTTTAATAAATCTCTTCGGTTTTTTGTTGTATTAACATTAACATTAAACAGTATGAGTGTCTGCAGTAAACTTGCTGACAACGTTACCCTAATTATCATGTCTTTACAGTGCAGACTTCACATTCACGCCTCCTACAGCACCACCATGAAGATGAACGTCCCCATGCTGCCTCTTTCACAGCCCAGTGCTGTCGGCCTCATTCTGGCTCATGGTAAAACACACAAAGATGTCTTTACCCTGAATCAATTTACGGCATGGTTAAATGTCTCATAACACTGTTGTCCTCTATTTCTTCAGGCAGCGTTGGAGACGCAGAGTCAGCTTTGTCCCCTGATGTGTACGTGTCTGATGACGGGGGCTACTCGTGGCTGTTGGCTCTCAGGGGCCCCCATCATTATGCAATACTGGACTCTGGTGGGCTGCTGGTGGCTGTAGAGCACACCAACTCACCTGTCAACCAGATGAAGTGAATACAATTGAGTATACCAGATGATTTGTTTATTGTAGTATTTTTTTTTGTGTTTTTATTTTTTTTATCATTTGTCAGATTTACAGTTAATTTTTTGTTTTATTGACCCCCCCACACAAACTCAGGTTTTCAACAGATGAGGGGCAGTGCTGGCATACGTATAACTTCACCAGTGAACCCCTTCACTTCAGCGGTATGGACAGTGAGTCCGGCTCTCGCTCAATGAACGTCAGCTTGTGGGGTTACAGGAACAACTTCAGTAAATGGGTTGTGATCACCATAGACTTCAGGAACCTCCTCACCAGAGACTGTGAGTGTGTGAGAGAATGTGGGTGTAATGGGAAGTGTTTCACCTTTTGACTTGATTTGTGTGTGTGTGTGTGTGTGTGTGTGTGTGTGTGTGTGTGTGTGTGTGTGTGTGTGTGTGTGTGTGTGTGTGTGTGTGTGTGTGTGTGTGTGTGTGTGTGTGTGTGTGTGTGTGTGTGTGTGTGTGTGTGTGTGTGTGTGTGTGTGTGTGTGTGTGTGTGTGTGTGTGTGTGTGTGTGTGTGTGTGTGTGTATGTATATGTATATGTGTGTGTTCTTATATATGTATGTATACATATATGTGTGTCTGTGTATATGTGTATATATGTGTGTATGTATGTGTGCAGGTACCGAAGGGGACTATATACAGTGGCTGGCTCACTCTGCAAACCCCAGTGGATCTATTGATGGTTGTGTGCTGGGCTATAAAGAGACCTTCTTACGCCTGAGGAAAGACACTGTCTGTTTGAACGGGAGGGACTTTGCTGTCACCAAGAAGCTGTCCCCATGTCCATGTACAGTTGACGATTATCACTGGTATATTTTCCTCCTGCATTTAGTCTAACCATAAGACTAAATAGTACAGATTTACACAGTTTGTCTACGTAAATTGGTAAGAATGCTATTTGAGCTTCTGCTTTGTCTCACAGTGACTTTGGATATTACCGGCCAGAGAACAGCTCAGAGTGTGTGGAGCAGAAGGAAATGCAGGGTAATCCTCTGGAGTTCTGTTTAAATGGGACCACCAAACAGCTACAGACCAGCGGGTGAGGACGACTGTTTTTATCTACGGCTGCTCTCTCTTTCTTCCAAAGAAACTCAAACTTATACAAAATATTGACAATGTATACATAATTAAGATAATTTATGTTTCAAGTCTTACAATGCAATTTGGCACCCCCACAGTTTCAAAATGAAATGTATTTATATTGTTACTGTAAATATGGACAGTGGTACAAGAGCATTTGTTATGATTAGATGAGCTTTGATGAAAAACTAGTGAGGTGACAACTTTGCTAACACAGCCAAACATCATGCAAGTGCAACAACACAAAACATAGCAATCCAATCCATCTAATATATTACTTAGGCAAGATGGCTAGTTTGTTGTCTGCATTGCTGTTATTTTATGGCAAAAAAGTTACATAGTGTTGCTTCAAGGCTTAGTGTTAAATGTTATCTAGGACTCCTGCACAAAGCCGTTGTTCTGTGATGATGACGTTCAAGAAGAACTAAACAAATGCAAGACACATAGTAGTTGTTTCCATTTCTGCCTCCACATCTCCCTCCATTAGTTGCATGAATCTTACCTTTAGTTTACCAGTTGTCTTGTCCTTTCCTGTGTCCTTTTCATTGAGATTTGTCTTGCCTTACATGTCTCTCTGTCTCTCCTTACATTTAAGCTACCGGAAGATTCCAGGAGACCAGTGTGAGGGAGGTTTTCAACCAGACAGGAAGGAGACAGACCTGAGGCGAATGTGCACCAGCAACGCCCTTTATCCAAATTCTCTGGTCAGTTCTGCTCATTCTGAGAATGAGACTAGGTGGGCTAGCTACACAGTGGAACATTATCTACCTGTGAAACTACATGTTGGGACCCTAAAGGTGTTGACCATGCCATCTAGTAGAGGTAGTAGAGGTGTGACATAAGCAAAATTTCCAACCAAATGTAGTGCACATTTTAACTGAATTTCTAGAAGCTCTGCAAAAAGTGCATATTAATGTTTCTAACCACGATGGGAGTTGGGTGCATAAACAGCATAAACTAGTACTTATTCTTCAGCTGGATGCCATTTAAACATTGCTCTCATATATATATATATATATATATATATATATATATACATATATATATCTATATATATATCTATATATATATCTATATATATATATATATATATCTATATATCTATATATATATATATATATATATATATATATATATATATATATATATATATATACACACTGCCACTTTATTAGGTACCCCATGCTAGTAACGGGTTGGATGCCTTCAGAACTGCCTCAATTCTTCGTGGCATAGATTCAACAAGGTGCTGGAAGCATTCCTCAGAGTTTGGTCCATATTGACATGATGGCATCACAGATTTGTCGGCTGCACATCCATGAATCTTTCCACCACATCCCAAAGATGCTCTATTGGATTGAGATCTGGTGACTGTGGAGGCCATTTGAGTACAGAACTCATTGTCATGTTCAAGAAACTGTGATGATTCCAGCTTTATGACATCATTATCCTGCTGAAAGTAGCCATCAGAAGTTGGGTACATTATGGTCATAAAGGGATGGACATGGCTCAGGTAGGCTGTGGCGTTGCAACGATGCTCAATTGGTACCAAGGGGCCCAAAGAGTGCCAAGAAAATATTCCCACACCATGACACCACCACCACCAGCCTGAACCGTTGATACAAGGCAGGATGGATCCATGCTTTCATGTTGTAGAAATTCTGACCCTACCATCCGACTGTCGCAGCAGAAATCGGGACTCATCAGACCAGGCAACGTTTTCCAATCTTCTATTGTCCAATTTCATGAGCTTGTGCAAATTGTAGTCTCAGTTTCCTGTTCTTAGCTGAAAGGAGTGGCACCCGATGTGGTCTTCTGCTGCTGTAGCCCATCTGCCTCAAAGTTCGACGTACTGTGCGTTCAGAGATGCTCTTCTGCCCACCTTGGTTGTAACGGGTGGTTATTTGAGTCACTGTTGCCCTTCTATCAGCTCGAACCAGTCTGGCCATTCTCCTCTGACCTCTGGCATCAACAAGGCATTTCCACAGAACTGCCGCTCACTGGAGACCATTCTCTGTAAACCCTAGAGATGGTTGTGCGTGAAAATCCCAGTAGATTAGCAGTTTCTGAAATACCCAGACCAGCCCTTCTGGCACCAACAATCATGCCACAAAGTCTCTCAAATCACCTTTCTTCCCCATACTGATGCTCGGTTTGAACTGCAGGAGATTCTCTTGACCATGTCTACATGCCTAAATGCACTGAGTTGCCGCCATGTGATTGGCTGCTTAGAAATTAAGTGTTAACGAGCAGTTGGACAGGTGTACCTAATAAAGTGGCCGGTGAGTGTATATCTATATATATATATATATATATATATATCATATTTTTACAATTCATGTGAGCACTTTTATAGCTGAGAGACATGAAATATGGTCAATCTTTTAGTCATGTGAATGGTGCAGCTTGTTTTTGGCATGTCATTTTTTCACGTTTAGCCCTTTCTGTTTCTGTAACTCTGACAGACTGAAAATAGTTCATCGAACACGGCTGTCATAGTGATGGTTGTCATGGCGATGCTTCTGACGAGTGCTGTTGCAGGCGTTTGGCTGGTTAAGAAATATGTCTGCGGAGGACGGTCAGTTAACTTTGTTTTATATTTCCACACACAATACACACACAAAAACTGTGTACAAATTTGGTATATAATCTCTGTTGTTTCTAAAATGTCCTCATCAGGTTCCTTGTTCACCGATACTCTGTTATGAGGGAACATGTTGAGGCTGTTAAAATAGAAGGAGTCGATGATCTTGACACTCACTACATGGAGACAGGAAAAGCACAGTACAACGAAGACTCAGATCAGGTATCCGATACTGCAGAAAAGGCCTTATTTTTAGTTCAAGTTTGTCATCTATTAAAAGATTTCTATTGTTTGTGTCTCTTCACAGGACCTCTTAGAATAAAGTGGACATTTCTCCTCACTCAAAGGCTCATCAAGTCTAAATTTAACAGTCTTTCATGATGCCTGAGCACTCCTGTTGCTCCCACATGCTGATTAACATCTGCTTCTCACTTCTTGCTCTCCCCTGGTCACTGGAAGACTCAGCAGCAACTTACATTGCTTCATGTACCAGTTGAGTCTCCCACAAAAAGGCGAACCGGCAGTTTTGAGAGTGGGACAAACACTGCGCAGAACAGAAGAAAGTCTCTGGGGTTCCTGGAGAGCTTTTGTTGTTTCTGTCGCAAAGAGTTCTGTAAAGACCACTGAGTCTGAATACATGCTCTGTTGTGCTATGAATGTTTCCTTTTATGCTGACCTTAGAAAAAGATGGCATTTCATATCATGATGCACTGCAAAAGCACAGTACAGAGGCTAGATATAGAGGCTTAGAGAACATCTTATATAAGAGATAGGAAACAGTCAAACAACAGAATGCAGAAAATAATAATCTGTATTTTAGGTCAGAGATTATGTCTGCTGTCAGTTAAGTAGTTTTTGCATTCAGTAAATTTAAAACCATAAGATACAGTCCTGTTGTGCATGGCGGTCATTTTATCAATAATTTTGTCAGCTTCAACCGTCACTAAAATTAGGCTAGACTACTCACTATGAGTTACTTGTTAGTCCCAAGTTCTTTAGAAATGAGCACTTTTAATTTTAAAAGAAGCTACTGTAAGCAGTGGTGCCTCCTCTAATGTTACTGGTCACTATTTCTGACTAGTGGTGTTTTTGTATTTACCATACACAGTTTACAATATGGGTTTTACTGGTATAACGGACCAGAATAGTAATGCAAGTAATGCACTTTAGATATGAACCCTTGGATGTATTTTTTTATATATAACAGCAATAACTTTTTACTAGTTTTTTTCATGCCACTTTCACTTTTAAAAGTAGGTAATAAAGAATCTAATATTTTAGGCAGTCAATTACTATTAATACATATGTCAACATTTTTGTTTATCATTGTAATTATTATTAGTTTATGTTTATAGACAAGTCAAACTAAATTGAAACTGTAACCAGAACATAAAAGTACAAATGCTTTGTAGATAGTAAAATCCAAATTAGTGACTACTAGTGCTTATTTTAGAAGAACTTGTAACTATTATCAGCCACCAGATCAATAATGTTGACTAACGAGAACAATAAAAGAAGTCACTGAGAAATAAATGCTACTCTTTTATTTTGAGTGCCTACTGAAAGGAAATGTTTAAAGGGCCTGCCATTGTTTTAAGATATACAAAAAAGAATGTATTCAGTGAAGCAATACCGTCTACTCCCTTGTATGTGTGGTAAAAATGAAAACTTGAATTATTGCCAAAGCACTTTTGCTGTTTAGTTTTCTAATTGTAGAGGTGAGGTTCTATAGGTGAAACCTAACTTTAGCCCAGCATTATATGAAGTATAATGCTAACCCAAACCCTTTACTTGAACTTTCTGATGTTTCCTTAACAGGGTGCACCAATATGTTGTTGTTGTTGTTTTTAATATATATAATTTTTTTTGGCTGATATTTTCCCTATATCAGCCAATAGCAATATGCATTTGTCTAATGAGATTAATGCAGGTGCAGGCATAATCATCAAGTAATCAAATGTTTTTAGAGACCATGCTTGTTTCTGTTACTAATATGACAGCAGAAAAACAGTCACAACTTTTTGTTTGTAAAGCTTAATATTATCAGTACAAGATTTTTCAGAATTATACTGACACTGTTTTTCTAAAGCTTTTAGCCAGTCTTCTGATGTTTGATGTATCCCAATTTAATAATCTCACAGATGTTCAAAAATATCCACAATAACATATCTAATTTATATTTAATGTGTCTGGCGGCCATAACAACAATAAACTTAATTAAGTTAATTAAGTTCCATCTTTTTCCCAGTAGACATTCTATTATATGAATTGTTAAGATGAGATGTTGGCTGCCTACCATTTATATATATATTATATTATGTATAGTAAGTAACTTTTGACATGTGTGGGCTTAAGGAATATTCTTGTATATATATTATATATACAATATATATATATTATATATTGTTTTCCAACAGAGTCAATAATATCCCAGCGAATAAGCTATTGTAATAAGATGGCCTAATATGAAGGCATATTCTCAAGGACTGTTGGGTGGACTTTGTCAGATATAAAAGCAAATTCATATGCTTGATGCTTTTTTATATACACAACTGTCATTAAGAACAAACCCAGCTAATTACTGGATCCATTTGATTTATTTTTTGCACTGCATCGACAGATCTGTGAATAAATTGCATGTGTGCCACCTTTTACATCTAATTTTTGTAAAGGATTGGGGCCCTGAGTTGTGATCTTTATTCCATCTTGTTTTCTTGATTGTTTTCTAGAATATCAGAGATGAGTATCTTTGAATTAAACTATTCTGTAGCACAAATATGTTATAACAATGTTTGCATTTACTGTATGAAATGACACAGCTCTTTTTCACATTTGTTCAGTTGTGTTTGGGTTTTGTCAATGCACTGTCAAAGTTAGTTGCTTACCAACCAAAACCTGTAATAGTGCAAATATCAGGGGGTAACTTGTTCCAGAGTCTCAGGGCAGCAACTGCAAAAGCCTCATCACCCCACCGTTTATACCTTGACCTCGGGACTTCTAAAACTTGCTGATTTGAAGACCTCAATGACCAGTTGTGCTCCCGCAGAGTTAAAATTTCAGAAAAATACTCTGGGGCCAGACCATTAAAAGCCTTATAAACAAACAATAAAATCTTAAAATCTATTCTAAAACGCACCGGGAGCCAATGCAGGGTCTAGAGAACGAGAGTGATATGTGCATGTCTAAATGTATTTGTTAAAAACAAGCAGCAGCATTTTGCACAAGTTGAAGACGTGAGGTGGACATCTGATTCAGACAAACATTGAGAGCATTACAGTACAGTCCAACCTTTAACTAATAAAAGCAAGAATGACCTTTTCTAGGTTGTGCCTGCTCAGGAAAGGCTTAACTTTATCCAGCGGACAAAGCTGGAAAAAGCTCATTCTAACAACATTACTAATCTGCTTGTCAAATTTCAAGCTGCACCTGTGTAAGATCCCAGAGCTCCTAAACTCAAAGCTGGACCATTTTGCATGCCTGAAGTATTGAAAATAATACACTCCGTTTTATCTTCATTCAAATTAAGAAAGTTTTCTGAAAGCCACAACTTAATATCAGTGATACAACTAAGCAGGGAGTTTAGTGCAACACTGGCATTTGCTTTCATAGGCAAATTTGCAAATCATCTGTGTAGCGATGAAAAGACAGGTTGTGATTTCCTTTAATAGCCCCTAAAGGCAGCATGTATATAGAGAAAACAGAATGGGGCCAAGAATGGATCCTTGGGGTACCCCACGAGAGAGGAGCAACTGACGAGGAGAAGTTGCCAATCGTAACAGAAAAGCTCCTATTTGCCAAATAGGAGCTAAACCATTTGAATGCAGAGCCTCTGATGCCTACACAATGCTCAAGGCGAGAGAGGAGGACTGCATGGTCTACTGTGTCACACGCCGCTGTGAGGTCCAAAAGGACTAGAACAGTAGGATTCCCGGCATCTAGAGACAAGGCTATGTCATTATATACTCTCAACAGTGTAGACTCAGTACTGTGACGTGATCTAAAACCAGATTGGAATTTTTCAAACACTGTTTAAAAAACATTTTTTCAAAAACCTTTGAAAGAAAAGACAGATGAGAGACTGGCCTAAAATTAGACAACACTGTGGGGACAAGATTAGGCTTCTTAAGTAAGGACCGGACCACAGCATGTTTAAAGGCACCTAGGACAGAACCTAAAGTAAGACAGGAATTAAAAAAAAGTAAGAAGACTCGCCCCAATGGTGCTATTAAAAACCTTCACCATTCTGGCAGGAACAATGTCTAGAGGACAGTTGGTAGGTTTCATGTGTTGCACTACCACACTGCAATATGTAATATATTAACCATTCCATTTCATTACTGTGCAATATTTATTTATTATTTAGTACTTAACCATTTCATTACTGTGCAATATTTATTTATCTGTTAATACTTATCTACTTTCACACAATGTGTATTCAAAGCTATTTTATATATGTATACAGTCCTGAGTCCGGAGAGCATATATAAAATATGTATATACATATATACATATTTTATATATATACATATATACATATTTTATATATGTATATGGTTGCTCTCCGGACCCCCACACACACACACACACACACACTTCTTTCTCTGCACTACTTACACTTTATATTTTTGACTTTATATTTTTGATATTTTGCTCCGATTTCATTACACAGGTACTGTGGACTTGTGTATAATGACAATAAAGGCATTCTATTCTATTCTATTCTATTCTAAGTAACATCAGAGAAACTGCTAAATTCCTCAAACACAGCTGAGTGTGTAGGAGAAGCAGGTAAAAACACCTTGAAATTAGCACTGGTGATTTTCCTGACAGATGCTACTAGAAATTTCTCACATGTACGGATTAACACATCTGTAGGAGCAGAGCTGCATTGATTTATGACAGAGTTAATAGTATTAAATAACACTCTAGATTCATGGCAACTGCTAGCTATGACAGAAGAGAGATGGTGCATCTTCGCCACCTTCACAGCATTCTGGTATGAGGCTAGACTGTCCCTTAATACACCCAGTAACACATGTAAATTGTCTTTCTTCCATCTTTGTTCAGCTTGTCTTCAGTGTTGCCTAAGGGGGTCCGCCATTGGTTTAATAGCTTTAATCCGATGAGGGGCAATAAATGTGAGTAAAAGGGTTGCCCATCATATTTTTGTTGGAGTCAGTCAGTTACAAAATGTCATGAAGTGCCACAAGTGTATAGCTAATATAACTAGAACTAATTCTTATTACTTATTTATAACTGTTCCTACTAGTATTTCTATAGTCAATGGATACTTCCCACCTCTGTTAATGCTTTAGAAACTGTTTGATAATCTGTTCACAGTCTTGTATTACTGAAGAAGTCCATGATGCCACAGTAGGGTGCTATTCACTTCCAGCCTACTCTATGGCTATCCATCAAACAGTAGGGGGCGGCACACTCTTGGCCTATGTAGCTGTGCAGCCGGAAGTTGTGTAGCCATATTCATCGTTTTGAATCTGTAGTTCAGCAATGCTAATTGTCAGTGGTTAGTTAGAGTGAGTTAGAGTTCAAAATCCCAAGATTTATTAGCTATATATATTTCCAAGATGTTGACTAACCTAGATGTTTTTAAGGCAGCAGTGCGTGTGGAACAATGTAGCTAGCTGCTGTGAAGTAATGCCAACTCATCACGGTAAGATCAGTTTCAACGAACGTATTGTTCAAGCTATAGCTAGCTAGCTAATTAGCCAGCTAAGTTAGCTAATGTTAGCCTTGTCGTTACGTTAGCTGTCTATTAGCTAGCTACACGTTTGCTAACGACAGCGGGTTTATCATTTGCCAACGTTAACCAGAGGTTCCAGTTCACATTCCAGTAGTTAATAATGGTTTCAGTTTTGCTTTGTTTGTACCGACATTTCATCCGTCTATGCAACACTAGCTACATCGGCTTGCCTGAATTTTGGCCTTGTTATTTGAAGAAATTAACGTCAACTGTCACAATAGAAAAGTGATGGTGGAGTGGTGTAACGATAACCGTGTGTCCATGTGGTGTAACGAATCCACCCACGCATATGTTTGGTAAGCCAGCCCATTTTGATGCAGTCTGTTTAACGTTACAATCATTTGATTTCATTTCGTTACAAATCATTGGCCTCGTGGGCGTTGGTATAATACGTTAATTAACGTAAACATTTAAATGTTAAGTCAGTACACCAGCGTAAATGTGATGATTGTGAATTTGATGGCCGGTATATCTTACATGTTATAATTCTGTATTTCAGACTTTGCTCGTTTACTATGAGCTCCCTATCAGCCCAGCCTCTGGCATCAAGCTCATCATGCAGGACACTACCTGGAGAGGGAAATCAGGTAGAATTAAGCAACAACTATGACAGCTGTTTGTCTGTACAATTATCCAACATTACATATGTAGTTCATATTTAAAGCCATTCCCCTCCAGGTACAACCAAAAGCCCCTCTCCTGCAGATTCTGCGTGTTGCCGGAGCTAAAGAAGAAGTCTTCACACTCAAAGAGGTGAGCTGTCAAGTGAAATGTCAAGGATATTTGTTAGTGGCGGCCAGATTGCTCAGATGGTAGAGCGGCCGTTGTCCATATATAGAGGTTTACTACTCGACGCAGCGGCCCGGGTTCGACTCCAACCTGCGGCCCTTTGCTGCATGTCATTCCCCGCTCCCCCTTATGTCTTCCTCTGTCCTGTCAAAAGTATGTTTGTTAGTATGGAGCCTGTTTCACTAGCTCATAACAAAGAGTTATCTGAGAAGTGGTTATTCCAGGGTTCAGTAGTAGGTCAAATTATACCCTGTATGTGTTCCTTGTGATTTCTGATATCCAGTATTTTTTGTGTAGGTGATGCACTATTTGGGCCAGTACATCATGGGGAAGCAACTGTATGACAAACAGAGGCAGCACATAGTCCACTGCCAGGATGACCCTTTGGGAGAACTGCTGGAGGTTGAGAGCTTCTCCGTCAAAAACCCGAGGTATTCAGCTGCACCAAAAGTGGAGCTTGGTCACTGTTAGAATAATTTCATTATCAGAATGGACAGAAACCACTGAAGTTATGTTCAAGTTTGTTTACTTGCAAGTAGAATCAGTTTACAGTACTCTCATTCCAAGTACAGAAAGTGATTGACCAGAAACCCTGCACATTAGCATATTTATGAGTGAAATATTATCATAATACAAAGATGATGTCGTCAGTGTTAATCATAAGACAGATTCAATGTCGCCAGTTTATCATCAGTCTGGGAGTCTCCTCTGCCTGCTCTGCCCCCAGAGACATCCTGTGCGGACAGACAATGGCTCCATGGTTATCTTGTGGGAAAGCAACCAGTATAATATGATTTATGCAAACAGTTTTAACGGTTTTAATGAAGACAGTAGAATGCAACTCATTTTTCTAACAGTCACCCCTCAGTAATGCTTAACTAGATACATCTGAACGTATGCATCTAAAATAAGGAGGTCCATTCTAAACTCTCAAATTCTCATTTTACAGCCCGGTGTATGAAATGCTCAAGAAATACTTAGTTGTGCTTGGTAGTTCTGGTAAGTCTCACATTTATTTAATGCTTTATACATTTATAATGTCAAATAATGTTTCTGTCAGGGGCATTATCAATAACAAGCAATGTATGAATACATTTGGATAGTTTAGTACATTTGTGATGACTTGAAATTCAGTTGTCTTTTTCCTCTTCCCTTTGTGATTGATGCATTCAATACTTCATTTGCATCTTTAACATATGTTTTAAAGTGAGGATATATGGTATTACCTATACATATATTTTAATTCATCTTTCCTTTTGCATACATTTTGAGTGCTTGTGATAGTTTGTGCATCTCTTGGGGATGCGGGGACCAGAACAATACCATTTTCCAGCTGGTCCTGCAAAGCTACTGAAGAAGGCCTTTAGTGAGAGAGTGTATTATGCTATTATTAAAAGGTGGGGGGGGTGTCCTGTTTCTGTTACTGTGTCTCATCTGAAATGCAGACGCTGCAGAGAATCTTTCTGTGGGCCGTGAATGTGTAGAGGGCGGAGTGGAGGATCGCGGTCAGGTAAAACCGAAGCATGGTGCTAAGGAGAAACAGACCCCCAACCTTTCTCCCCTCACTACACACAACACTAGTTAATACAAAGGGACAGGACTGGCAGGCTAAGTGAAAAGCTGCTTATAAATATCTTTTTGCCATAAGATCACAGTGATGGATTGTGATCAGTTGTCCTTGGTGTAGCACCAAATCACTAATTCCTCATTTCCACTGCATAGGTCAAGTCAACTAAACTCACTTTTGGTACCAAGACCCTTTTCTCTATTTCGTTTTCCACTACGGAAAGTACCCCCACAGTGTAGGTGGGATTGTTAGCTGATTGCTGTAGTGATTGTCGGCTCAAGCCATACAATGCAGTGGAAAAGCGGCATTAGACTGTAAAGTAAGCTGCTGTCTGCTTGTGTGTAATGAGGAGGGGAGGTAAGGGCTGCTGTCTTCGTTGGTGTGCATTTGTACAGAGTGGCACCGTCTCTGTACAACCCCATCCTTGGTTTGGTCTGGTGTTATTTTCAGCTCTCTATTGCGATCCACCAGCACCACCCAGTGGATGGGGGGGCAGAGTCACCCTCTCTGTCTGTCTCAGAGTTCTCTTCTCTGCTCCGGAACTGGAGGTTTGCAGCTCCTGATCCAGCCACAGGCCTAACAGTAACCCTAAACCTCTTAACCCACCCCTGTGTTCCTACATCTTTCTTCCCAACGCCCTCCAAAATCCACCTTAAAGCACCTATTTATATTTAAGACTTTGTCTAACCATTGTTTAGCTACAGTTATATTTTAGTGTGTCCTTGTTGGCTTTATGACTCAAATGACAGTGTTTCCTCTAGAATTTTATTCAGCTGCGGCGTTGCATGAAAACAGCGTGTAGTTTTTCTTTTTAGCATCTCACATCAAGCTTTCAGTCACTATGACCACTACGGTCAGAAACATTGTGCCAAAATATGAATAACGTTGCTGTCAACGGGCTTATATCTGCTAATGTTAGCTACTGACTGTTACCTTGAAACCATCCAGCAAATAGACGGTACCGTAGGGAGGTTACCTGAAACTGGTGAGTTAACATCACCACTCGCGTTTTGTTTTGTTGTGTGTGTAAAATGAGTGAACATTACTAGTAACGTTTTTCATGTTGGTTTTGAACGATATGCACCGCCACTAACCTGGAAAACAGTTTTAAAACAGTAGCTAACGTTAATACAGCGTGTCGGAAGAATACAGCGTCTTCTGCAGAGGGGAGGCAGAAGGACCGCTGTGTTTGCTAATGTTAGCTTCTTGTCTCATCTGGGGTCTGATAAAAAGTAATCAAATTCAGTGTCTGCAATGCTATTTCCAGTAAACTGTAGCTGTCAGATGTCATGGGACCCGCGTGAGTGCGGATTTAATGTCACAGCTTTTGTTTGTCACTTTGCCTAAGATTGAGTGACAAGTAGTACTCCCCCTTTTGTTTACTTGGTTGCCATGACTTTGCGAGTGATGATGTCCTGTCACTGTTCCAGTTGATCACCCTTAAAGGGGAGAGAGAGTGGATGACAGTTTGCTTGAGTTTAGTAGAGCACTACGACTTCTCATAAACACCTGAAGGAGCGGCATTACGGAAACCCAGTTGTGCTCTACCCTATTTCTGATACCATGGCGGCAGGAATTTTACCGTGGCGGGCCGTCATCAACATAGAGGAAACACTGGATTTGGATTGGAAACCTTTCTTCCATAGATATATACCGTACAAGACCATTTATCTTGTCTAGTATATATCTGTGAATCATATCTTGGAATAAGTCATTACTTAAATTCTATGATTTAGTTTGCACGTAGTACATATGAAATAGTTTTTACTGGACTGGAACTTTTTTTGTTTTTACTCACTAGCTTCATCTTTGTATTAAAGCAGCATTGTGTAATTAGTAAACTGACTTTCCTACCTCTCCTTTCTGTCTCAATTTTTATTTTATTTTATTTATTTTTTTTAACCCTCCACACCGTTTTGGTGCACTTATTTGTTTTGACCTCCCTTCCCTCTGGCCCGTACCCTAATTGCCCCACCCCTTGTTCCCTGTACCACCACCCTATACCCAGAGGCCATCTCGAAAAGGAGCTGTGAATCCTCCAAGTATGCAGTTATGGCTCGGTTTTCTAATTTGTTCCTTCACATTTCCTACCTAGATGTGTGAAGGTGTGGTCAAAGCAGGGCTGGAGGCTTGCAGTGATGGGCCTCTCCTGCAGACCCCCTCCCAGCGACGACCTCGGGAGCCAGATGATGGTAAGCAAACATTCTGTTATTTACTCAGCAAATGCCTAGGACCAGACCTGCTCAAAATGCTGACTTTAACGGTTCAAAACCTCTCCAGACTCTCTTGAAGGCCTGCCACGTTCAGCTTGCAAACGGCCCAAACTTGATGTTACTTTGGACGAGTGGGATCTCTCTGGCCTGCCCTGGTGGTTTCTGGGTAATCTCCGTAGTAACTACAGCCGCAGGAGCAATGGCTCCACTGACATCCACACAAACCAAGTAAGAAGCCTCATCTGTTAGAAAGTTTATATAACATTAGTAACTGCTGGTTGAGGCTTAAGTTGGGAGATTCCAAGCTTAAAAACAGACAATAACTTGTTGGCAAATGGCGTACATTGGAGTGTAACAGTGGTGGTCTGACTGATGTGTCAGCTGTCTCCTGCACAGGAGGAGGACACAGCCATTGTGTCGGACACCACAGATGACCTCTGGTTCCTGACCGAGGGCGGGAGTGAACAGGTGAGCGTGGAGATGAAAGAGGCTGCACTGGAGGAAGGGAGTGCAGGAGAAGGGGAGGCTCTACCTGAGGATGATGACAAAGTAGGGAAGGAGGAGAAAGCAGATCGAGAGGTAGGAGTTTGTTTAGAACGTTGCCCTTTAATTGGTCAGGCTTAGGGCTGCACGATTATGGCCAAAGTGATAAATATTGATGATCAATATTGAAATCACGATTATTTGTTGATTTCACCAAACAAATTTTATACAACCTTCACATCCATATTGTGCTACATTCCTCTTATGTTGAAGTTGTATGTTGTACATACATACAGTTGCAACACATGTAAATTAAAGTTATCTGAAATAAATAGTCTAGAATAAATAAAAAAAAAATCTCTGAAAGCTCTTTCACTGATTAAAAGAGCTAGGGAGAGAGGGGGGAGTGCGATGGACGTACTCACAGAGTGACGGCTGACTTATTATGAATGGGTCCAGCAGGCTCCGTCTCACAAGCTGTTACTCTATGAACTGAAGTTAGTTGCGTTCAATAATTTCCTTTGTCTTTTTTTGCCGTGGCCGCAGCAACAGAGTTATTGGCGGAAACAATGGTACAAATACAGGTTTGCCTCTTGCTTAACAATATACAGCTTTGTTAATAATAATTAAAACTGTGGACAAATGTTGGAGCGGTGCGGTCGCCGCTCTGTCTCTGTTGCTGGGAGCCGTGTGTGAGTGAATGGGGGCGGAGCTGCTCGGAGAGTAAGAGGAGAGAACCAACCACAGGCACAGCTATACAGAAGAAATGTGTTATGTAAAGCAAAATTAAACCATATCAATATAAACAACATTGCTTCGTTTGGTGCACCGGTGTGACTTAGAGGAAAAATGTTAGTCGCACCCTAGAGCCCTGTGAGCTAACGGACACCGACTAGCTCTGACAACACAAAATGTTGCGTTTTCTAGTAAACTGGTAGATCTTGTGACCCGACGTATAACCGACTGCTATCTATTGTGGAATTTTCCTCGTGTTACTCTGTCCACTGTGACCGTCTACATCTAGAAACTAAGCTGCGTGGTGCAGGTAACAACTCTGACTGGTATATGATAAGACAGTGGTTTACAGAGCAGTAGATGGGCTTTGCAAAAAAAACTTGGAGCGTTCTATGAACGGAATGACTCATTTAAAATATTGCTCGATTACGCAAGACAAACGCGTGATCGTGATTAAATTTCAATTAATTGTGCAGCCCTAGTCAGTCTCATAACAACCAATTAAGTTCTATGATAATGATGACAGCATCATGTTTAAGCAAATGTCTTGTATATTTATCCAGATGCAGGAGGAGCCAGATGAAGATTCGCAGTGTCTGAGCGATGACACTGATACAGAAATCTCAACACAGGTTTGTGTCAACTGGTTTAGGATTTGACTAGCAGTAGATTAAAAGTTGAACAATGCAGATGTGTGACGTTGTGTCTACCTTATTGCTCAGGATGCGTGGCAATGCACAGAGTGCAGGAAGTATAACACCCCTCTCCAGAGGTACTGTGTTCGCTGCTGGGCTCTACGCAAGAACTGGTACAAAGATGTCCCCCGACTAGCCCATTCCCTTTCTGTTCCTGACATCCCAGCATGCAGCTCTCTCACCACCCATGATGAGGAAGATGACAGTGACACAGGCATTGACATCCCAGACTGCAGCAGGACAGTCTCTGACCCTGTCATCCTGCCCTCCCACTCCACAGCTGATCGACCACTGCCCACTATGATTACAGGGAAAGGCAAGGGGCCTTGGCCCACCAGCTTCCACAAGGTTGAGCAGCTCTCAGAAGGGGAAAGTCAGGAAAATCTGGGCATGGAGATTGAAGAAGTTCGGCCTGAGGCACTGTTGGAGCCTTGCAAGCTTTGTCGAGTGCGACCACGCAACGGAAATATAATACACGGCCGTACGGCTCACCTGCTAACCTGTTTCCCATGTGCAAGGAGGCTACACAAATGTCAGGCCCCCTGCCCAGGATGTGGGAAGATCATTCAAAAAGTTATTAAGATCTTCATCCTTTAAAAAGTGCACACACACATTTGTCAGGCTCTGGGGAACTCAACAGCAACAAATATACAACACACATTCGTCCATACAGATGCATGCACTCTGGTACACACTCGTAGACACACACACTCAAAATGTGCACCTTACCCTTTAATCCTACACAGATATACACAAAGTATAGCACTTGGTGAAGCTTGCTCTTGGTTGCATGGTTTATTCTGCATCACGCTGCCTCTGAAGTATTGTTTGATGAAACCTCTGACACGAGAGTTTGTCATACCAAATGTTTGTATTAGTGCCACATTTAAATAAGAGATATACAAAGGCAGACATATTTATTTATTTATAAGGAGATCACATATGAGTGCACAATGTGAGCTATTTGATTCATTGAAGGCTTGTTTTTTTTTCACGCTATGTGTGAATTTTCTCGTTTTTTGCTATGCATTGAATGGTGCCATTTTGAACTATTATTGCTTGCCTTCTGGTAGTTTTCTTTCCCCATAGATTCACGTTAGTCATCATCTCGGGGAAAATGGATAGATCAATGCAGGTAATTGCACAACTATTTCTTTAAGCATCGTGTAGGCCATTTTGTTTGTTTTCAACTCTTTTTATATCATTTTAGGTAATTGTGGCTCTGAGATTTGAGTTATGAAGACAAGATTGAAGGAAGAACAAGAAAGAGGGTAATGAAACCATGATTTTGTTAACAGCTGCAGCTCCATGAAAGTTTCTTCCTAAGCTTTAAAAAAAAATACTAGCATAATTGAATGTACTGTAAAATACAGATGTGGTGGCTTAAGTCCTGTTTCTCTCAACATAGTATTTTAAATCTAGAATTTAACTTGCTTGAGAATGCACAGCTGAAATATTAACTGTAATTTTCTCTTGGGGTACTAATTTGATGTTAATGTGTATTTTGTACCGTATTTACAAGCCTCTGATGACACTTATGCCTGCATTAAGGTATGTCAACTGTTGGTTAATGTTTAAATGTTATTCAGAAAGGTTCCTTTACACACAAATCATAATCAATTTCTGTATATTTTGTATTTAAGTTATTTATGATTCAGTTTTAGTTGTTTAAATGACCACCACCTCTTCTAATGAAGCAGAAAAAGCTGCACTTGTTACAGAGCTCTAATGTGTACATTTTACGCAAAACTATTTTCTGAAAGTTATACAGAAAGTCTTTAAGGAAACAGGTGAAATGATCACATGTACCCTCTGATAAAAGGACTGTGGAGTACATATTGCGAGTTGGAGGTTTGATTTCAGCGTTACACTGCCACGTAATGACTCTGAACTTTAATTTGTGTATTATTATAGATTTTATTTTGATGTCTCTGCATTATTTGAAGATTGTGTCGCTGGACCAGTGTGTGAAATGTCTACAAATACAGTATGCTTTACAATCCTAACAAGTAAGATGTACAGTGACCGTAAGCATAAAACTCTTGGCTCTGCTTAGCGTAGCGGGAATACCATAGTTCCTTGTTATGGCCTTTACTTGCGCTTAATCTTTCTGCCAGCAGGTGGGGAGAAGTCTCAATATTGTATCTGGTTCCCACATAAGCTGTACCAGTAATACCATGTAAAGTATTTATAGAGCATGCCTCCCATCGTGACTAGAGCCAGCACTGAACTGGTAAGAGAGCTATATTAGTTATATGAAAAGCTATAAAAGATGTGTCACCTTTTGTATTTATTGCCATAATTGTGCATTAAGAGAAACAAACTTGCTCTAGATGCAGACCTCATAAAATTAGTACATAGACCAATAATACTAGTTCACAATGACAGACTTGTTGCAATTGACAATAAGACTTTAATTTGCTCAAACATTGTACAGCTTATGTAGTTTGTTTTCTACCTGTTGTGGAATAAAATGAGTTGTTTTGTAAATTAACTAAGAGTTAATTGTATCATTTAGTTCACTTGCTGACAAGAGGGACAGTTGATTGTCTGTGTACGTTCCTGAGCATGTGTGTGCGTGTAAGTCATTGCATGACAGGCCAGCTGTCATGTGTCTTCTCCGTCCTGACTGGGCTCCAGCACCTGCAACTCCACTCTGCTTACTCACTGTCATTATCTCTTGTGTCTGCCTTATTTTGGGGAAAGACAACCTATCCTCTACAGTAGATGTTGCTGTAACTCTTTTTGCTTTCTAACTTGTGCATAAATACTGCAGCTATGTTAAGCCAGGGTGTTAATAGATAATTATCCATTAGGGGATGATACCTCAATGTGGAAAGTCCCCTGTGTAGCTTTCCACCATCTGAAATCACACAAGGGTTGACTTATGCCTATAGAAATGGCTTGTACATTTACTTTATCATGAAATTAGTACTTTCATACAAGTGAAGGCACATTTTAGTGTCTTGCAGGGGGCATAATTCTAGGTAAAAACTTCAATGGTGGAGGAAGCATTCAGATCTATTTGGTACCAATACAATACTTAACATACAAGTAAAAGGTCTGCATTGGAAATATAAAAAATAGTTAAGCTTTATCAGAAAAATATACTTAAAGTATTTAAAGTAAACATAATGCAGAAAATGGGCCTCAAATGTACTTATATAGCTATAAAATTATAAGTTCATGTGTAGGCAGCATTTTACTGTTGTAGTTAAGGTGGAGCTAATTTTTTACAACATATGGGACTACAACTAATGAACATTTCCATTATGGATTTATCTGCTGATTGTTTTCTTCAATTAATTTAATATTTTGTTTGCTTTGTCAAATTTCACAAAATAGTTAAAAATGACCAATAGTTGACTGTAATTCAACAAGGAAAGCATGAATCACATTCACATTTGAGAAGCTGGAACTGGCTGGCATATTTGAGAGAAAAATTAAACGAATAATCAGTTCAATCAAAATTAGTTGTACTAATTTCCTGTCTAACTAATCCTTTCAGGTTTATTTTAATACAGGTAATGTTTGGTATTCTACAGCAATGCATTATATTGCATAAGACCTTCATATGCTTGGATGCAAAAACTTAATTTAGGAAGAATAACTGTCAAATAAATGTAGAGGCATAGAAATACTCAAAACAACTTTCATATATATATTTTTTTACAAGTGTACTCAAGTACAGTAGTTAAAATACTTACATTCCACTGGCAAACATCACATAGTAGGGTGGTAGGTGCTTTGCCCCCAGTGATTTTCCCTACAGTATTAAATGCTCATGACAGCCATACTAAAATGCTTTCCCTCGCTCTGCATCTAATTCAAGAATGGCATACTGCTTTGTTTGTGGCGTCAGGCATGTCATAAAGCGTAGAGACAAAAAATGGCATAACACCCCTGGTGACATGCCACCCAGAGCTTGGCCGCTCTAGAATGGCATGGCCCAGGGAGTGGCAGGGGATCTTCATGTTTCCATGGCAACAGTACCTCCATCCAAACATCCCAGAATAACTTAACACATTCTCCCTTTATACCCTTTGGCGTATGCAATACTTCCTGGAGGGAAAATAGGATGGAAGCTCTCTGTTGAGTATTGCTCCCATACTTTTGCCTATTTGCCATCATTTTATTGCTCTTACTGGCTCTCTTATACTTTTAAAGCACCTTTATACCCATAATATTTCTGCATCACTCATCTCTTTCTGTGTCCTTCGTCTGCATATTATATTATACTGTTATATTTGTAACTGTATCTGTGTGGACAGGACCTTATTTTTCACCTCCATCCCTTCATTTACACACACACACACACATACCACACACACTTTCCCTCTGTTGTGTCTGACTATTTGGTCACTCCAGAAACCAGGATGCTAAATTTGTCACTGCTGACACGGGAGAAGGTTAGATGAGCCAGAGACATGGAAAAAGTCATAAAGACAGAGAATTTCAAAATAAGAGTAGAAATAAGGGGAACAACAGGTAATGAATGATTACATTAAAATGAGATTCTGGGGGAAATAAATACTGGAGTTTGTCTTTCCTTGTAGCCACAGCAGCAGGTCTGATATAGAAGCCAATATATAGAAGATGGGCTTACTGGGTTCAGGGCATTGTTTCTGCATAGCTATCAACTCAGATCTCACAACACTGCAGTCATATACTCATCACTGGCCTCAGACAGGAGCGCAATGCAGATTGTGGGTTACACTTGGGCTATGTCAAGGTGTAAATTGCCTTCAAATTAAACTGGATAGATTTTATGAGGGGCCTGGCGTTACCCTGTCAGATACCTTTCTGATTAACTGAAGTAGAACTGGCAGTCCTAAAAGATGGATGTTGTTTGTTTTCTGGCCTGTGGCATTATCAGAATATACTGTTATCTGGTTGTTTGTGGCAGTGGGGCACAGGTTATTTACAGTGAATAACTTTAGGGCTACCATGTGCTGTGAAGTATGTTAGTGGGTTATGCATGTAGGTATGAGTATGTATATGTGTTTGTCCATGGGTGCTGGAGCCTTGCAGTGAGTGGGATGCCAGTGGAGGGAAGGGCAGTGGATGGCTCAGGGGCTCAGTCCATTCCTGTGATTTAACATGACACCACTTGCACTAAGACTGTGACAGCTGCGTATGCACATGCCGGCCATTCTGTTTGTTGTAGGGGATTACCCTGCCACAGTGAGCAGCAGCATGGCTGGGCTACAGAACTACTGTTTCCCCCTGACATAGAAAGCTTTCTCCAGGCCTCCAGAGCCCTATGAAAACACAGGTGTGGGCACTTCATTTTGAACTGCAATGAATGGGAGTATTCTCCCGATGATTAACTGGGCCGTAGTAGTGTCACATCACCTTCAGACATCAGTCAAACGGCACAGCACTACAGCTTATGTAAGGTTCATTACTCAACAGAATTAGTGGGGCGTAGTGGAGTAGTATCAGTTCTGACTGCTCAATTGCATTTGCTTCAGAGTAGTTAGGTGATTGATTTGCTTACATGATGTATGATGATCATCTGGGATGAGTACACCACTCTGTCATCTTTCACCATTAAATATTATGTAGTCAGTTTACAATCACCATAATCTGAGAGAAGAGAGCGTTGTGCTGTATGAAAAACTGATTTGAAATGGTTCAGTAATGGACGCGCAGTTATCAGGCGACAGTGTAGAAACAGGCTCTGAGGCAACACAGTCGGGCATCTGTTGCTGTCACTATGGTGACCATGTACTCTCTGAATTGCAAATAATTTGCACAGCAGGAAAATGCTGCTAAACAACAACATTTGTATATAGGCAAGCACAATTCTAACACACATAATGAATAAGATTTTAAATCAGTAATTAGTATTACTTGGGTTTAAATAAATCTGTCAGCTTTTCCAGCATTTACTGTACAATTTTAGTTTCAGGGCATTTCCCTGCAGAACAATGTAATGTTCCTATGTAAAATAATAATAATGTAATAATTTTAACAAATCATAAAGTTATTATGGCAATTTAGCATCACCAAACACAGTTTCATTTTGTGGTAATGGTGTTTCATATAGTTTCTCACTGCACAGAGGTCCATGTTTATCCCCTTTTAAACAACACTCCTTCACTCTTGTTATGTTATTGTCCTCTTACCTATCTGAGATCTCCCGACTGCACTCAGATGACCGTTCTCCAGGTCAGTGATGATCTTGAGGCTAACCTGGGGTGAGGAGGACTGATCCCTCCCTGCTCCTCCCCCTGCTCAGCTGTCCCACAATGTGCTGCTGCTTGTCACTCAGGAGAAGTGGAACAGTGTTGCCAGTGACAGGGCAATCCCTGTTACCCCCGACCCCTCGCAAACATCCAAGCGCACACACACACACACACACACACACGTACATACATGGGGACCCATGCACCCTGTGCACACATACAAATGGCATTTTTGGTATAAATATTTTTGAGTGTAAATAATTTGTCTTTTTTTAGGTTTCTCTGTATATATAACATGCAATAAAACAGCTAAAATATAAAGTATCAGTCTAAATCAAATTAAAGTATAGATCCCAGTTGTTATTTGATCTGTATTTTGTTAGTCTAGTTAGACTTCCTGATTTTAAGATGGAAGATACACAAGTGCAGTATCTGCAAACAGTAAATAAACACCCAATATCTGGTTTACAACATCTCAAGTGTTCACTTCAAAATGCTGAGAGGGGACGTGCTCCTCAAACAAGACACAAGTGTGTGCCTGAAATTACTACAAAACACATACACACGCAAGTTCTCCAGTTCTGCTGACAATGGGTTACGATGACAGAGGGTTATGAGTGACTCTGACACACTGCAGACCCCCTCCCTGCTGTACCCCTGAGAGCAACACAGGCGTCTTTGTACTCGCTCCACCATCAGTGACTATCCATCACAGACTAACCTGACAGCCCACCGGCCACCGCAGCCCTGCGCCAAGCCTCGACTCTGTACTCTGCCTCAACCCCAAACCCAAGCCCAAAGCCCCAGGACTAGACCACAAGCCACCAGGCAGTCCTGCCAGACCGCTGCCTGGCAACCAGTCCCAGAGGGTTCCTCTCTCTGTACCAACAAGTCAATTCATCTTACATTGAGTGGGATACTTCCACTTACTGCTGACAGGCAAAGATTTTAAACAACAGCAAATGTAACTTCATTGTTAATACTTTAAAATTAAGACAATAAATACAGAATGAGTAAAGTACTGGGTATACATAAGTACTGTAGTGGCAACTTGTGAAAAATCTTCCTCGTCACTGATTGCAGAATGTAAAGGGATCTGACTCATGTAGAGCACCATGTCCAACTTCAACATGCAAGGCTATTTAAAGAATGAGAAATCTTACAAGTACAGAATTAGATAACAATAGGTAGAATATAAGTAGAGAATAGTGATTAATGAAACAAGGAGTGACTTTTTCTTGCAAATGGCCTACAGCATAATCCCTCAAACCAGGAACCTGTGGCAGACAACATGCTGTATATTTGGCTTGCTTGTTAGCACTTTTAGTGTGTTGTTACGTATATTTAGGTTTTCTGTGCACTGGTTTTTAATAAAGCACTAATTAAGAGTCCATTAGAGTCAATTTAGAGTCCCATTAAGATGTGTGTGTAAAAGGCATTTCTCACAGCAGACTTGTACGAAAAAGACAAACTTGTAATAGTTGGAAAAGACAGGTGTTATTAATTACAATAATTACAGCACTGCTTCATGTAGGTGTGCCAGTAAACTACCCCCCTTGAGCCAGTGTGCACCATAGCATGACCCTGGAACTGACACACTTAAATAAAATGCACCCATAATTAATGGTATTAATTACACTTGTGCTATCTCTAAGTACCAACATGTCTGCCATGAAGTAATTAATGACATGTTCTTAAAACAATATGCTGTGAGTGTGAGATAAAACAGTCCAAGATACCATTACTCTGAGTTTGCCTTTAAAGAATTGAAAAGAGAACTGCCACACAGTCCTCTCAATTCCTCTCTAGGCTGTGTTCATCTCAGTCAAATAGACCAAACCTTTCTTCCTATGTCATTCCGAAACATTTTCCCCTGACCTAAATGATAAGCGTCATTAGCTCAAGGAAAGATGTAAAGGAGAATTCATTCAGTAGTACCCGATCCGTACTGGAAACCCGACCATATGGACTGGGCAATGAGGAGGATTTAGGAAAAGAAAACCGTGGTGCTAAGAGAATGTGACTGCACTTACACTAGGCTACTTGACTATGCAACGTTTATTAACGTGGGTCTGACGTGATGAAACTACAATGTATCGTTGATTTTCGCATTAAATGTTGATGCTGCTGCAAGGAATTGTAGGACAGGATTATCTCCTCCTTGTGTTCCCAATGCTAAATGGTGATTAGAAAGGGAGCATTGAACCTTTCTTTAAATTTAGAGGTTTTGACCAGCTCTGATCATGGCTGCCACTGAATACTAGGTTAGGAATAGGGTTGGATACCAAAACCCGGTTTCACTATGGAACCGGTTCCTACGCAACCGGTAGGCATTGGACCGGATTATAACGCAAATTTCCGTTCCTCATTTTGGTTCCACTTATTGTTAACTATATTTTCCCTCTATCGCTCTGAAACAGACATAGAAATATCACACTTTCTCAGTAGTCTACCGTTAGCTAGCTACCGTAAATGTTGGCTACTCTGGACTCACCAAAATGGACGTAAAAGCATATTAACCAATCCCTGCACGTGATCGCTAGTAAACATGTTACACTTGCTCTGCTAGTCTATCGTTAGCTAGCTAGCTTTTAGTGCATTTAAAATGCCTAAAGCGAAGCCGAGGATTCTGACATCGCAAAATGCAACAAATGTTTCAAAACAATTACGCGCAAAGGAGGAAGCACGTTGAATTTATTAAAACATGCGGCAACATACTTATTATATATTTAAGTACTTTAAAACCTTAATATATTGTTAAAGTTATATAATTTTCAATTGGAAAAAAAACTCTATAACAGCCTTTCTGTGATGTAATTTTTTCAGTTTTTCAAGGATCTGTTTAGGAATCTGAAAAGTTTTAAAAGTACCAGTTCTGCATCGGAATTGTAAAAATCCAAATGATATAGTTAGGAACCTTCCTGAGCAAAAAGTACTATTTGAACGCAGCCTGTCTCTTTAAGCCTAAGGTAAGTTGGAAATCTGGTGAAGGAGCTGGATAATAGAAAATGTTGTAAATTAGCTAGTGAAAGATTAAAAAAAAGAAAGTTCAAAACATCAGATTTTATTGTACCAACTGATTGGAGGTTAAAAGAAAAGTAGGCCTATATAGCTTTATAATTCTTCTACAGTTACATTTATTGGTGTAACACTATTTACTTACATTTTTGACTCATCTAATAATCTTTTACTGCATTTTGTTAATTTTGGGACTCCATAGTTGAGTAATGCGAGAAAAGAACCCAGCCCCATTTTAGGAATGTTGCCTTCTCGTTATGAAAAAAACTTTTAAGAGGGAATGTGAGCCCATGGTGAAATATATATATTGTTTTAGCAAGTCTGTTAGGAAGATGAAAGTAAAGACATTCAGAGAAAGAAAAAGGACAACATGTGACAAATGTCGCAGGCTGGTCATTGGCAGTGGTATGTACCAGATACATATACAGTACACACGGTATTATGTTGTGTGGCAACTAATCAGATCTCCCTGTCTCCAGCAAACATTTCCTGCCAGGTATGTGTTACTGTGATAAACCTACAGTAATGAAATAGGATACACAGGGATGCAACACATCTCACAGTATGCCTGTTATTCCAGGCCACTTCTCTGATGACAGAAGTGTGTGTTTTGGCTGTTTGTCCATGTTAGCGGAAGCCAGTCCAAATTAGCTGGTGATCTATTATGCAAGACATGTCCTGAAAGGATTAACACCTGATGGCTAGGCTAACACTGCGACTAACTGGAAGAGGTCAGGACAACGAAGGCCATACCTCTGTGTAGTCCTTTGATTATTGTCCCTCGATTTCTGAGAGTAGTTGGAGCCTTGGTTCTCAACTTACTGTTCTATACTCTGTCCATTCCTGCACAGACCTGTCTGTATCGGAGTCCAGTATAGCTCAGAAGGTCACTTGCATCACCCTGTGCAATCATCTTAGAAGGAAAGTCAGTAGATATGAATGCGGTTACATAAAACCAGGACCCAACAATGGCATGAGCTTTTATGTTACCCAAGCTTTTCCATATTTAGTAGGCCTATCAACCTAGTTGATCACTCTGAACCTTCAGTCACAACAGAGTACAAATGTTTATCTGTGACCTAGTTTTGAGTAAACAATAATCTCCGGCCTCATTTCCTTCCAACAGGAAGGCACAACTTCTTGTCATTGCTTATCATTGGCTCCTAGTAGAAGTGACAGCTGTCTCCAGACTGTCCCTACCGCCCTGTCCTCCACCCCCATGCCAGGGGACTTTATGTATGGTGTCATGGAGGGAGACGCGAGTCTGGGATTAGCTCATTAAGACGGACATCTTTGATCCCAGGTTATCTCTCCCATTTCCACTGCAACTTGATCATATTCCGGCTTCAAAGACACTCACAAGTGCAAAAAACTACACACGCAAGCACACGCACACACACACACACACACACACACACACACACACACACACACACACACACACACGTCCAAAAGGGCCTTAAAGCCCTTGAGAGCAGGGTCCAACAGAGATGTGAAGTGTAGATGTGCAGCAACAGCTAAACGTCGTGTCAGGTTTCTAGGGGCTCGTGCTAAATTTAACCCTGTGATCCTGCAACAGGCAGAGGGGTTTAAATGCCAGCCTACAGTTGCTCCACACCAGTTGTTCTCCACACATCTTCCACTCATCACAAACTAAGGCCAGGGACGAAGACAGGCATACACACACGAAACACTCCGACAGACACGCTCCAGGCGCTGGACCGAACACCACATTCAGTAGAGCAGTTCCAGTGGATCAGGAATCTTTGTCCCCTTTCAAGCCATAACGTTGTCCAGTATGGAGCTTTTTGAGACCAATCCTTACTTCTTCCCTGACCAGCGCTTCTACGAGGGAGGGGACAGTTACTTCCCCTCTCGCCTGCCTGGGGGGTATGACCAATCTGCCTACCAGGATAGGAACTCCATGATGGGCTTCTGTGGGAGTCTGTCTGGGGGTGTTGGAGTCGGAGTGACAGGAACCGAGGATAAAGCCTCTCCGTCCAGCCTGTCACCTCACTCCGAGCCCCACTGCCCGGGTCAGTGCCTGCCCTGGGCTTGTAAGCTGTGCAAAAGGAAGACAGTTACCATGGACCGTCGGAGAGCGGCCACAATGAGGGAGAAGAGGCGTCTGAAGAAGGTAAATGAGGCCTTTGACGCTCTGAAGAGGAGCACCCTGATGAACCCAAACCAGAGGCTGCCCAAGGTGGAGATCTTGCGAAGTGCCATCCAGTATATTGAAAGGCTGCAGGCCCTGGTGTCTTCCCTCAACCAGCAGGACACTGAAACGGGACAGCAGGGACTGCACTACCGACCCAGCCAGGCCCAGCCCAGAGTGAGTAGGACAGAGGAGGAATGATTAATTGCAGAGGGTCACATATTCAACACTAAGATCAGAGCCAACAAGCAAACAGAAAGAACAAACAGGGAAGATGTTCAGACAAAGATGAAATGCCAAATATAGGAAGAGATACACTACACGACAGGCAGAAATTGGAAAAAATGGTCAACTAAAATGTTTTGACGATGTGTGACTTTGAAGAACTGATACACTTCAAAGTCTGCTTCAGAATTGATCCCCGTGGCTAAGTTTTGAGGTTTGGGAGAATAGCGGGTGTATCCATCTATGTATTTAGACCTAAAATGAACAGATGCACTTTCTGTCATTGTCTCACAATTAGAAGTATTTTGCTTATTTGAAGGTTCAAAGAGACAACCATGACAGATTGATCAGAAAAGTGCCAAAATACAGTGCATCAATCCAACTGTCTTATTCAAATGGTTTGATCTCTTTTATACGCAACTGTATTTTTTTTGCTTCTCTTGTTGAGATATTGTTCATCTTGTACATTACAGGATGGATTGGTGTTGGTGTGTGTGGTATTACACTGCAATGTAATGTGCTGTGCGGGATATGCCCTGTCATAACACAGAGTGACTGACAGCAACTTCTGTGTGCCCATCTCCATGGTAACAGGTGTCGTCAAGTGAGCCCAGTTCAGGCAGCACCTGCTGCAGTAGCCCAGAGTGGAGCAGCACTCCAGAGCAGTGCACACAGAGCTACAGCAGCGAGGGTGAGTACAGTTCGCACACAATCTCATTTGACAGCAATAACAGATCTGTGCACCCTCACTCAGATACTTAATGTGTGACTGGGTCTCTTTGCAGATCTCCTGAGTGCTGCTGACTCTCCAGAGCAGGGAAACATGCATGCCCTTACCTCCATCGTGGACGGCATCACTGCAGCAGGCGGAGCTGTGGCCTTTTCTGTGGACATTCCCAAATAGACCCTCCATACAGCGGACCCATATGTGCACAAAGAGCCACAGACAAAATGACAATTGGCAAAGCAGGCTGATAATCGGCCCAATTTAATTTATTTTTTAGCTATGTGTCTTATGCTAAAATTTTAACATAGTAATTTGTTTGAATTGCAACTCTGCTGATCAATGGGTCTGCTAGCCAAACTGAATTCCTCCTGTTCACAATGAGGCCTTATTCCCTTTATTCCCTGCCTTATCCTGTGGTCCAGGCCTTTCTGTCAGAGCTATAGTAGCTTAGTCTAACTAGAGATTCAAGGACTTTACTGCATGAACCTTACACCTAGTTAGTAGATTGGATCTCTGATAGGCTTGCCTTCAGTCTCATAAAGCCACAGAGGAACGACAAAACCTGGTTTTCTCCTTACTTAAGTTTTCCTCTTTTCGAAACCTTTCCCTTTCATTCTTTTTGTGTGTGTTTTAATGCTTAAAAAAACATGAGTTTATTTGTGGGGCCAATATGTACCATGGCAGTTTTGACCAAGATCTGCTTAATTTAAACTGGTTATGAATGCTAGTGATGTAAATACGTTCCCTTTTTCTACAGAGTGGTTTTGCCATTTTATTTTTTGCTAACTTATTTTTGACTTTTATAACTAAGATTGTTGTGTATTTGTAGATGTTCTAAAAAGTGATATTTTCTGTCCAATTCTTGCAATAAAGACCATTTTCAATACATTGGCTGTCATTGTCTTTAACTACCAATGAGATATTTTGACTTTGATAACCTCAAAAGGAACACAACATCCAAAATCTTTAAAAAACAGCTTTACTTATGTCTATATAGTGTCATAAATACAGTTCACTTTTTTGAATTGCCAAATCATAAAATCTTGATTTGTCAGCATTGTTTCACACCTGGAATAAAGACACAGTACTCATAGCTGCCACATAGCACATTACACCTTTTAGACACCTTGGAAAAACTCTAAAAAAAATAATAATTGTACACCCATCCAGCACTTTACTGGTCCATATGCTGTGTTCTCATTGGATGAAGAGTTGGTCAGCCGAGAGCACTGACTGCTCACTGGCACGTCTCCATGGCAACTAAATGGGAGGTGACTGAACAGGATTAGAAGAGTCTGTCACATTGAGCAGTTTTACATGTATATCATTGGCTGATGCTGAGCAGCAGTTTACAGTTTGATTTGAGAGAAAGTAAGGAATCAACAAGAGGAGCTACAGTGTTCACACTACCCATCCACAGAGAAAAGTCATAGTCACCCGGCTGGGGTCGTCCTTTCACACGCAATTTCTCTACAAGTCTCGAGCAGAGAGACTCATTTGTTCACTCACTCACACACACTCTTTATATTAAAGGATTCTCTCTATTCTAGGCTACATAGTGTCATACTGAAGGCGAGAGAGGCGAAAAGAGGAGAGAGAACAGCTACATAGTGTCAAGAGAGAAAGAGGAGGGATAAGGAAAGAACAGGAGAAGAGGCAAAGAGAGTCTGAAGAAGTCTGAAATTGGACCCATGAACCTGTGAAGGGTCCTTGTGGAAACACACCACCTCCTTAGGGAGACCCTCCCACTAACGATTCACACACTTACAGCATACAGCAAAAGACACACAAAGGTCAGACACAGAGAGAAAGAAAGAGAAAGAGAGAGAGAACAGTCACTATTGAATACAGGGCATTGGGTTTCATACAGCAATTATATTGTATTAATTTCCATATATATTTCAATATATATATATATATACTATATATATATAATTCTATAAAAAACATAAGTCATCGATTTTATGTACAAAGACAATAAATTATTAATACCTTGCATAACCGGTAAGGGGGGCAATGCGCAGTGGGAACTGCCATTTATACAAGTATTCATCATTCCCAAGTCCAAATCAATGACTTGTCACCATTCCTTTAAATCTTTTTTTACACTAACCAACTATTGTGTTGCTTTGGACATGATGACACTGGAAAATTGGTTTGGACTTGACCATGTTGAGAGATAAGAATCAGGACAAGAACCCACAGCTGAGACCAGGGGAGCAGGAGCACAACACCACAACAACGAGGCTACTGGGAGCACTGGGGTAAACTGGGAGAAACAGGGATGAGTCTCCTTTACAGCAGCGAGCGCAGCCAATGAGCACTCTCAAGAGTTCAAAGGTCAGAGTTGGCCTCTGTATTGCACGTGTCCGAAGGAGAGATGAGAGGTGAAAGATGGGAGGTGAGGCTGGGCCACAAAGGGAAGAAGAGCACTCTCAAGTGGCACCCAGGACTCCCTCTCCAGATTTGGCATATCACTCTCAAAAGGCCGCAAGCATGTGTCCGTATAGGTAATGAGAATGCACTGGAAGAAAGAAAAAAAGTGAGGAAAGTGAGAAAATGTCATTATCATTGTACAACAATTGTGTAAATGAATGATTCCAAAAAGAAGAGGCTAAAACTCACATTGTTTACTAGCTAAAAGGCTCAAATCTGCCAGACACACACATCATTATATTAGCTAGCCTGGTACTGTAAAGTTAGTGCCACAATCCTGCCACATGCCGCACAGCTGAACAATGCTGGTTAAAAGCGCAGTTTCAGGTATGGTTTTGATAGCTTACCTGTTAGCATTAGCGCTCCTGTTAGTAAGCAGAGAGAAGTTAGCATGAATAGGTCCGCACGGCCGAGGGGTCCAGTCTCTGGGTCGCCGGGGGAGGAGCTTGAGCGGACGTGGCACAGACGGGTTTGGTCGCAGCAGGACAAAGAGGACATAGCATGCAGTTAGTCAGTCAGGATGGGCAGAGAGAAGCACATAGATACACACAGACAAGTAAATAGGCTGAGGTAGGAGAGTTTGGTTAGTATTTTAACACACCTTCAGGCTGGAGCTGTTTCTTGGGCATTAAATGAGCAGAGGGCGGCATGGACATGGAAGGCATGCGAAAGCCAGCAGGCAGCGTTTCCATGGAGCCCGCCATCATGCCCAGCCCAACCCCTCCCTCACGTGCTCGAAACCTCTTACGCCACGATGGAGAGCGTCGAAAAGACTTGTCATCCCCACTCTAGAGTGACAGGGAGAAAAGCGAGGTCAGACAATCTGCTCTTTTTTCTACACTTTGCATTTGATCAAAGCAGCAGCTTGAGAGGTCACCTCCTCTAGTCGACGGTCGGTCCCCAAGGCTAACAGGTTGTTGAACTCCCTCTCCAGAACCTGCCGCGCCTGAAAAACAACACACACAAATTCGGTGAGCAGTAAACACAGTAAAGGTGTGGGTTAGACAACTAGGGTAAAAATTAACAGGAGTAGATGGCAAAGTTTTTTGTTTATCTGTAAATATGAACTATAAGCTATACATCTGTAATAAAGCCTGTGACTGGGATATTCTTCCAAGTGAATTCTGAGTGAGAACAACATAGGCTTTAGAAAACAACTGACACTGTATAGAATCTGAGGTAGAAGTAAATGTTGGCAGCATGCGCCCAGCAGTAGCAGGAAATGCTGACTGCACAAAAAGCGCCACATCACCAAAAAGTAAATCAACCAATCTCATAAAAACCTCAACAACTGTGACTGTTGGACGATGGACTGATTGCAGAAAGGCCAAAAGAACTGCCATGAGCTTATAGTGCTTGGAATGAAAGTGTTTAGGATATTCATCTTCATAAGTCATACATCAAATCAATCTTATTGGTACAAATCTCAGGTTCATATATTTTATTTCATAATTCACCACAATATTGCTGGATCATACAACACTTATCTTTCTCCCAGTCAGATCAGTTTGATCATTGCATGCTGAGTATACACAGTTGTGTTTTCCTCTATAACCACCTGTGTATTCTGCATAGGGATTTGCAGGATGAGGGCTAGGCTGCTGTAGTCAAAGGTCTCGTCCAGAGAGAGTAGCGCTCCGTGGACACCGCTCTCCAACAGGTTGCTGCTATACTCCCTCAAACCAATGGACAGGACCCAGTGGATCACCTGCTCATTGGTCCAAACCAACACATCTGAAGTAAAAGAGAGTAGCTCAGACCGGAAGTACTGTGGCACAATGTTAGAGTGTCAGCACACATAATTTCAAGCAAATATGAGCAACTCAAAGTAAGTGAGGTAGAAAGAGAAAGAGAGACAGACAAAGAGATAATGTGCATGGCCACATGGTGTCAACTCACTGGCACACTCCCTTTGTTCATTTAAAGCACAGCTGTCAGCCAGCTTTCCAAGTTGGAACAGGCGGTGTGTATGCATGCGTGTGTGTGTGTGTGTGTGTGTGTGTAAACAGGGTAGGACTCTGATTTGACGTGACAGCTGAGTCAAGTTCATGTGCAGAACTCAAGGTCAAAAGGGCAAGAGGGTTGGTTAGATCTAAGTGTGTGTGTGTGTGTGTGTGTGGACTACTCTTGGTATGTGGAGCTCTGGATTATAAGATTGTAGGCCTGCTTCAGCTGACGTTTTGACAGTCTAAGGGCAGAAACATTGTCCATGCAAGTACGCAAACGCAGATGCTTCGAGCCATCTGAGAATGTGGATGTTTGCAATTTTGTGCAGTAGTTTTTGAACGTATGTGTGTGTGCTTGCTTTTTTGTCATCAGGGTGTGAATAAAGTGTACCTTTCATGTCGTGTTGGCTGTCCTCTCTCCGGCGATCCAGGTCTTTCCTGTCATAATTGAGTCTCTTCAAGCACATAATCCCATACTGCAGACTAGCCCTGGTACACATACATAGAAAGCTCTCTTAATGTGCAATTTCGCAATGCAGTCTTTAACTACTTCATTTATCTATCTAATTATTATTATCGTGTGAAATGTCTGAATGAATGTGCGGAGAAATGTGTTTTTTTAAATAGTGGCACATTACAGAAGTATCAAACATAACTTTGTTGTACATTTTTAATGATGCAATGACAATAAAGGCATTCTATTCTAAATAGACAGAGACACACACACACACACACACACACACACACACACACACACATAAACATAGAAAAGCACATTTGCAACATTAGCCTTCTCATCTCCATTGCTAATGTGCCCAGTTAGTGGATGAAAGGGGAGACTGATCAGACAGCAGCTAAGATGATCACCATGGCTACAGACCTATGGAAGCTGTCCACCATCTTGAGGTGGCTCCTCAGGTCCTTCTTGGTCAGGTGGTCCAGCATGCGAGCGTCCACCAGACACTCCATAAAGTAGGAGCGGTACTGAGGCAGGCCGAGGCTGGGCAGCCACTCGTTCCCTATCCACTCATGATTCATATCGCCATACGCCAGAGTCTACAGGGAGAGGAGTACATAATGTTACTAACTTGTGCAACAGAAGAAGAGAGAGTGCTCTCTGTTTTCAGGACTGTATACTGTACATATGCATGGATGTGGGACTGGTGTATGTAAAAAAAAAATATGTTTTGGTGCTAAAAGCTAGTCAAGTGGTAAAATATCTGCCATTTTGTGTAACTAAATTAATAAAAATTATTTGTTGCATATACATTGAGTAGCACCAAGTGTAACACCAAAATGCCTTTTTCACAGCAAAAGCACAGATGTTACTTATAACACAATGGCTGCTTTCTATTTAGGTGTTCAGGTCTATGGCCCTGGTATAGGGCACATGGTCATTACTTACTGGGCCATCATTCGTTTTATTAGGTACACCTTGCTCTCCATGCAAAGACAAGCCAAAATAGGTGCTATGGGCACCCAGATAGCTCAGTTGGTAGAGCGGGTGCCCTTATATAGAGGTCTACTCCCCGACGCTGTGGGCCCGGGTTTGACTCTGCCCTGCGGCCCTTTACTGCCTGTCATTTCCCCTCTCTCAACCCCCTTTCACTTCTTCAGTTGTCCTGTCATTAAAGGCTTAAAATGCTCAAAAAATAATCTTTAAAAAAAATAAAGTGCTGTGAGAAACACTTTGTCTATCTCAAGAAGTGAAACATATTGTTGGGGTTTTCTGTATTTTAAAATAAATCAGCTGTACTGTACAGGAAAGCACAATTTGAGCACGTCTGAAAGGCCTTGCACAACCACACTGATGTTTTTAGTCATTCTCTATGATTAGACCTCTGCTTAGATTGATGATGGGCAGAAAAATGCTGGGAATTGCAAAAAGCTGAAGGAGAGTAATTACGTAGGTGAAAGGCTATTAGAAAACAAAAATGTAACGCCTGCACACATACTCCATGCCACAAAGGTTAAATAATGACAACTAATGGATCATCATCAGGTCAAAATGTTTGATGACTGGATAGCACGTCCATATTTACACATCATACATACCAATTGGCTGACAAGCTCTACAGTATGTGTGTATGAAGTGATTTATTCAAAAACATCCAGGATGAAAAAACATCCCATAAACAATTCACAATTTTAAAAAAGTACATAAAATACTTGTTGCATGGAGTAAGTGTGCAGGCGTTACCTTTTCTTCAATTACAAGAAGTCATAAAACTCAATGCAACAATAGGCCTTGACATGTAGCCAAGTAAGAAAAGGAAAAAACTGGTTAAAGCAATAATATTCATGATGGCTGAATTCCATTTAGCTGCTCCGGTTTCAGGGTCAAGGTCAAAATGTCTGCTGTGAAAAAACGTCCTATTAAAAGAGACAAGGGCATTTATTACATGCCACTCAATCACCGTGTGCACACACTGACACAGTCCTGAAAAGAGCTCTAATCAGGTGGACTAAGTGAAAACACCTGTGGGCTGTGACTATGTAAGTTCTTTAACACAGATACAATTTGTATATTTCGGGCCCCCTCCGAAAAGCTTTTAGTAGCTTATTCGGGGTTCCCCATTTCATGTGGCCTGTATACGATCATTGTACCTCATGGAATTGTGGGAATTGTGTTTAAATATACGATGATGGCGTGTGAAATAAATAACAAACAAACAAATATGGGATGATGCAATATGTTGCTAGCAAATGCAAACAAAATCGCCATTGCTTATGTTGATTAAAGGGTCAGTTCAACAAAATTACAAAAATAAATATTTTTCAACTGAGGTAAACAGAATTTAGTTTGTGGTGCCAAAGCATTAAAAAATACCCAACATGACACAAAATGCCAAATATTCTGTCTCCCTACTCTACCTCTGTGTCCACTTTCCCAATTACTGTGTACAGAGCATAATATTTAAGGTAAATTAGCTGCCTTCTCTTATTCAAATACGCATATGACAAGTGTATGTGAGAGCGTGGGCAAGGATTTGATTTGTGCAGCGACCTCACCTGTGCCCAGCTGCCCTCCTCATTGTCCTGAGTGGCAGCATGATAGAGACAATTCACAGGGTCAGAAAAATAGGGGATAATTAAAGACACACATATTGCACATTCAGAAATACATGCACGCACCCACCCACCCACCCACCCACCCACACACACACACACACACACACACACACACACACACACACACACACACACACACACACACACACTGTCTTATTCTTAAACACACGCTCAGTTTTAATTTTGAATCTGCAGTTGACTTTTATTACACATCTCCAACATTCATATCATTAATAAAACTTTTTATGGAGGTTACATCCGACATACACATACAAATACCAGCATGAGCGCATTAGTGTGTGATATAGTGTGTATATAAAGGGGTCTTTCAGGGGATCACATATGTGAGTCACAGTGAGGACAGTGCGAGTGTGAAAGTGTTGGGTGGGAGGAAAATGGAGGGGAGCACCCAGATGGTACTGACCGCTTTAGTGGAGGAAGCCAGGTTCTCCATCTCTTCATGAGTCACCCACACATTTCCGGAGGACTGCTCAAAGGACAAAAACACACCCGAACACACACATACACACATGCATACAGAAGCACGAATATATGCAGAAAAACACACCCAAGAATGCACTTGTGTATATTTTTACACATACCGACCCCCATGTGCGCACGCACACACACACACACACACACACACACACACACACATTGTGTTGAGTGATGCCAAGGGAGGGAGTGTATTTCAGGCAGGTAGCTTGTAGCTATATGTGGCACTACTGTCTTCCCACAGAATCACATGCAACCCATGGCAGCAAAAAGGACATGTCAAACCAGTACTGTGGTCTGAACAAAAAAACAAAAAAGCAAAATAGAGTGGGAAGTTATCACCCCAGGGTGCGGAGTGAAGGTTAAGTTTAACAGTGGAGGAGGTTTTGCGTGTTTTGTGTAGGTCAATGTGTTCATATTCACAATCCTGGAGGACATTTTTGTGAATGTTCATGCGCTCATTTATTTATTTGCTGTTCATTTATGCACATTTGCGATCATGGAGGGGTATTTGTTGTATTATTTTACCGTTCTGGAGGTAAGTGGTGCAGACGGGCTGGTGAGCGACACCATCTCCTGGATGGCCAAGCGGAGTTTGAGTCGGTGCAGGGGATTGCTGATGCCAATCTCCCTCTGAATCTCTGTGTCAGACAGAGCTGACATGATGGCTCCGCTCTTCACGTTGGCACGACAGGCTGCCACATACCACGCTGGCATACCCACCCACAGCTGGTGAGAGTCATGAAGATATTTAACGTCACCACCATTATCGCCATAAAAGGTCAGATAAAAAGGGGAAGGGACTGCAGATCAGGCTATCATGGTGATCGGTCCAGTATTTCATGTCACTTTATTTATCATTGTATTAGATGTAGTAGCAGCCTGAAATAAAGACAGCAAGATAAAGGGAGATTTTGTGAAAATGTATGTTTGAAAGATGTAAAAGTAAATTAGGGGAGTACTTCTAGCCAGGAGACAACAGTAGGGCCGTCCCAATGGGCAAATGGCAGGCCTCTTTTCCTGGCGTCTTCCAGCAGCTCATGTCTAACAAGGGAATCAAAAATGGACAAAAAAAGACACAAGGAAGTAATAGTTGCCAGAGAAAGGTAAGTGAACATATTAAAATAACAAGAACAAGACAAAAAACTGAAATTCAGAGATGGAAGTTATGCTTTTACTTTTTCTTCATCCTGCGGTCCCTCTCAGCCTGTGTGCCCAGTTTTCCCAGAGTCATAGTGTCACCAATGCCCATCTCAAAGTCTGAAATACAGCGAAAGAGTTCATTTTTATCTGTAAATCACACACAATCTCACACTATCTGCATGAGTGTGATGTATTTGTACCTGTTAAGGCTGGTAGAGGCTGTCCTTCCCTGCCTACAGTCTGCTCCATTCGACCCTTCTCCTTCTTCCCAAACAATCGGCCAATAGATGACTTGATGCCTTTCTTCTGCTTGCTGCAAACAGTTACAACAGAGAAAATTGTGTTACGCTAAAATCTTTAGCGTAAAAAAAATTTTTTTGTCAACTATGAATTAGCAAGTTTTACAATTGTTTTTGTGTGTGTGAAGCAAAGAAAAACATTCAAATCCAATGTCAGCCACTACCATTTTCAAAATTTGGTGGAAAGTTGAAGTTGACCCGTAAAAGAATCCAACAGAAGCCATAAGTCTGTACTGATGATGATTTATCATACTGTGCAGTGTGTGTGTGTGTGTGTGTGTGTTTACCCTCGGCCGTCCTCAAGACTGCCTGTGAACTGAGCAAAATTGGTTTCTAGCCGTAAACTGCGGGGGGACGAGGGAGGCGATGTCTCACACTTAATAGTAGCTTTGTCCACTTCCACTGGAGACTAGAAGAGTCACAAAAGCAACTCCGCTCAGTCACAAAGCCACAGTCGGACAGAAAAAACAGTATATCAGGCGTGTTTACAAAACTTACTGCTACTTTTCTGCGGTGTTTCCTCAAGTCACTTGGCTATCAAACAAAACAACACACAGTTACAGATACAGCTGTTTACAATGAACATACAAGTATGGCATATAAAGCGTGTGTGCTCCCTGACCAGAGTCATGATGCCTAGATGGTGGCTGGCGTTGCGTGAGTGGTGCTTTGGTGTGGAGTGGCCACTGTTGGGCGGGGAGGTGGATGATGCCAGGGACTGTGCGGTGGCGGAGGTGGGTAGCGCACGGGGTCGAAGTGTCACATTGAGTCCGTCCATGCTACCGCTGTTCACGCGAGACTCAATCTCGTCAGATCGGAGGTCTGCTGACTCTCTCTCCACCTGGATCATCCTGCCCGCACACACACATACATGGTTATTTTCAACACAGACCATCCCATCAATTAATTAACAGCACACCCTTTGTATTTTGGTAATAATGAATGAAGCTCCAACCTTTATATCGAGTTAAAAAGCTCAAAATAAATTACTTAAGTCCAACTTGTAAAACAAATGAGAAATAAAAACTATTTGTATTCTGGGACATAATCATCATTTATTTATCATTAACTATTGTATGAAAAAACTAATGCAAAAATCCTGGCAAATATTGCATTATGAATATATTCCATTAGTAGTACAGACATTGTTTTTTATTTCTTCAAGGGAGTCTGGCTTCTCTGCAGCATAATCAGCATTTTTTTTGCATCTACTCCCTAGCAGCATATTCTGAGGTGTCAGAATAGGACCTTGTTTACTGTAAACTGCAATAACCAACATCCTCCTTCAGCAAGAAACAGAGCTAAAGAGTAAAGAGTCATATCTACATGTTATCATCTTTTTATCTAATGCCACTCTCAGTTGTGGGGCATCCTGTCTGGCCTTTATGCATTGCATTACTATGAAGAAGCATGTGCTTGTGCTTTGCACCTTATCTCTTCATTGATAGCGTCGAGCTGCTCTTGCAGCATCAGAGCGAGAGTCTGAGCGTCAGATTGGCCGCTGGGAGAAAGCAGAGTCGAGCTAACGTCATCATCCAAGTCTGACTCTGCTTCGATGTCGCTGCCAAGGAGGTGGCTGACGCTCCCACGCAAAGATGGGTAGTCCTGTTCAAACACAGCAAACACCTGGACACAACAAACATACAAGAGCTTTAACATCTGTAGACACTGTTAAATAAAACATACATTGACCATGACAAATGCACCTAAAGAATGGGCTTTAATGCATACATTCTGATTGAACACATACATATACACATACACATACAATATGACAATTATGTCTGTATGTGGCAAGTTATGAGAAGAAATGGATGAACAGGGAACTTACATCAGACAGCATGTCCATGGCAGCAGGTGAAAGAGAGACAGAGAGGTTAGTAGAGAATGGTAAGTTAGGCATGACGATCCACATTCATCAGCCAGGCACTGACACTCATTAGCAAAGCAGACATGAACTTGAATAAAGCACTGGTTAGGATCTGTATGTGGTTAGAAGAATAATTGACATTTTGGCCATCATATTTATTCTATGTGTATGTGAGGAACTATGGGGTTGTTTTGTCTTGATAAAGACAGCATTAACACCTTGTTTGGGTCGTCTCGTAGCGCTGACATTCTGCCCTTCTGTGCCCGCCTGATCACTGTTGTGCTGTAGTGGCCATCTTGGCCCTCCACCACAGAGAAGCGTAGGTCGCTGGAGCTACCCAGGTGAGACCTGAGCCATATACATCACAGCTTTCCATTAATAATGTACATTATATAGCACCATGTTAGAAGGTGTGTATATGAAAGAGCATGCGTGAAGGAGGTGTACAGTATACCGAGGGTGAGTTCCATCTCCAAATGCCCCACTGCGGCGTTTCAAGTGGTCAATCTCATTTCTTAACTTCTCAATCTCTCCAATCAGCCGTTCCTGATGGAGACAGGGGCATTATGGGCAATGTATTCAGAATGCCTACTTAAGTAAAAGTACCAATACCTATTCATTAAGAGTACTCTATTACAAGTAAATGAGTATTAGCAGTAAAATGCACTAAAAGTATAAAAGGTTGAACTAAACAGTATGCAACAGGAGGTCCCCTCTGAGTGTTATATTGGTTTGACCTTTTATAAATTACATTTATTTGCTTTCTTGCCGAGAGTTAGATGAGAAGATTGATTCCACTTTTGTGTCTGTACAGTAAAAATGAAGCTACATGAAGCACCTGGTTAGTTTACAGTGGTGCTCAAAAGTTTACATACACATGCTTAAGTTGACTAAAAAGAGGAATAAAAAAATCATGTTTTGGAAATTTATTTTAATACCTAAATTAAAAAATGAGGTAAAATCCAACCTTTAAGGACACCAATTTTCTTTGTGAATGAATAACGTATTGTAAATAAATAAATGTTCTTATTTAAAATACAGGGTCATAAGTATACATACCCCTATGTTAAATTCCCATAGAGGCAGGCAGATTTTATTATTAAAGGCCAGTTATTTCCTGGATTCAGGATATTATGCATCCTGATAAAGTTCCTTGGCCTTTAGAATTAAAATAGCCCCACATCATCACATACTCTTCACCATGCTTAGAGATAGGCATGGGATACTTTCTATAAAATCATCTCTCAATGCAAATCAAACCAGGTATTAGTCTAACTGAAATAAAACCATGCCTATCTCTAAGCATGGTGAAGAGTATGTGATGATGTGGGGCTATTTTAATTCTAAAGGCCAAGGGAACTTTATCAGGATGCATAATACTGAATCAAGCCAACTAAACTATGTACCATAAGAACATCTATTACAATATTCATTCACAAAGAAAATTGTGTGATTTTACCTCATTTTAATTTAGGTATTAAAATAAATTTCCAAACATGATTTTTATTCCTCTTTTGTCAACTTAAGCATACCACTGTAGCATGACTGGAAACAGCCAACCTGGCTCTGTCCAAAAATAACGAAACTCAAGCAAGTTAAACTAACCGGCTGCTGGCTGTAGCATCACATTTAGCATACAGCCACAAGAGTTATACTGATCTTACATCTAACTTTATGCATAAAATCACATACATATATTTCCCAGAATATTTCTTGAAGGTGTTCACATTATTTTATTTCCATAGCCGGTCAAATTAAGCTAATTTCAGCTACTCAATGTGTGTACTGCTAGGTAGCCTAATCTATAATCGTGCCGTATATTTTATAAAGTCATCAACGTGTTTTATGCGTAATGTTAGTGAGCAAAGTAACAGCTAACTACAGTTGTCAAAAGTGAAAAAGTAAAAGTATAAAGTAGCACAAAATGGAAATACGTTAGTATGTAAAGTACAAGTACCATAAAACTTTGTGTATGTGCAGCACTTGAGTAAATATACTTAAGTTACATTCTATTTTAGATTTGGGACATATAAGTTGGAAGTGAAGACACAGTTTTCACTGATTCATTCAAGGTTACTGTCATGGTGAAGTCATGCCAAGGTGAAGTCATGGTACCCTGGTGTGATGGAATTCTTCAAGCTGTTTCTGGCAGTTCTCGAGGTCCTGAATGAGGGAGTTCTAGACGGAAGAAATCATTGAACCGTGTCAAAACATATCTGTGAGGTCGAGTAGAGCATGTGTTATACTGCATATTCATTTGTTCTGTGGGGCAATAACAACAGCAATATGATCTGCTGCTTAGATGAATGCATGTGTACAGGCCTTGCCTTGTCCTCCAGGGCAGCCATGCGTTCTTTCAAATGGAGCTGCAGTCTTTCATTGGACTCAGTGAGCAGACGATCCACGGTGTCAGACAAACGTTTGTTGTGTTCCTCATTCATTTTCTCTCTTTGGCGAGCCTAATGAGTGGAGAGAGAACCAGATGGCAGGGGAATGACATCATCACATTTTCTCTTTTAACACAGACTCTATTTAGGTGTATTTATGCAGCTAATCAAGCATCTCTGCATGGATTAAAGGATGAAGTGTGTATTTAGCCCAAGATCACCAGTTGCCAGATATAAGTCCTCTTGGCCAACAATGGATCACACCGCCAGAATGATTTAATTACAGTCATTTATGTGACAATGAAAAAAGGGTTAAACACCTTCACTTAAATGAGAAGTTATGTGCCTAAATACATATTCTACCGTAATTTCATTAGAGTAAATTAACACAGACACACACAAACACAAATTTGCCTCCTCCAAGAGCTCCTTTAACTAAATATAGTCATGAGATCGCACACAGAGTAAGGGATAGAGAGAGAAATTAGCGTTGCGTGAATTAATCAGTCTAAAGATAGCAGCCAATCAGTCTTATAGAGACGGAGAAGGGGATTGTGTAGCAGCAAGATACGTGGATTTAGTTCAAATTCATGCAACAATGCATATGTGCGTCTGTCCTCTGTGTTTGTGCATGTACATGTATGCATGAGGGAGCACAGAGCCATGAGTCAAGGCATCAAACTAATGTGAAGTACACACACACTCACGCCATGCATGCACGCATGCATGCACACACACACAAATAGACACCGACACACATATGCTCACACACACATATGCTCACACACCCTTCCTAGCTCTTGGTTCTTCTCCTCCAGTTGTGACTCCAGCTGTCTGAGCCGCTCTTCCACATTGCCATGGCGCTCCTCAGCCTGCAGGGGAAACATTTACATATAAGTACAACTACCTCTATAAGCTCTGTAAGTGTGTTCAATGTTTATCTGCTTAAAGAGAGAGATAGAGAGAGAGCGAGAGAGAGTTAGAGAGAGAGAGAGAATGTATTACCTTGGAAAGTGCTGCCACTCTCTGTGCCAGCTCAGCCTCCACCTCTGGCAGTGTCTCAGCCTTCCTCATGGTCTGAGCCAGCCTCTGCTCTGCCATCTCCAGCATCTCCTGCAGCTGGCGCACCTTCTCCTCGCTCTGACACACACACACACACACACACACACACACACACACACACACACAGAAAGAAAGAAAGAACATTAGTGCGATCACAAGAGAAATTTAATTAGTGCAGTATAGCCAGCAGTAGCAGGGCATGACACATGGTCAGAAATGGAGGATGTTTCTGGTATTCCTCCATATAGAGCTTAACATAAATTGACCCTGAACAACACATGAACCTTTGAATAGGATGTTTCTGGTGATTTTCTGTCTTAGTGACTATTTCAGCTTTATTGTGGATGACATTGTTGAGGCAAGAAATATTAAAATGTTGCAAGTGAGAAAGAGATAACACATTAGCCTGAATCCATATCTCCCATGTCACCTTGCATCAAGACAAATGTGCCATTTCTGGTGCCACTTAACAACATATTAGGATTGCAACACATCCAAGGAAGCCTGAACATCAACAACAGGAAAATAATAACACAGCACATTTATAGATATTGATTTAGGTCTTTATGTCAGACTTCATTAACTTTGTGATGGAGCAGCTCAGTGTGTTGCTGTTGATTTTAAGACACTGTGCTTAAATCCCAGTCTGGCAAGTGTTGTTACCTGTCGGTGCAGGGAGTCCTTGGTGGCCAGTTCATTCTCCAGCTTGTCGTTGAGGTCGTGGATGTGTGTGGTCTCCCGCTGAGCAGCCAGGTAGCGTTTCTCTAATGTTGTTATCCTTTCCTCCATGTCCTCTCTCTGTGGGTGCAGAGGCACAAAAACAACAGAGAAAATCATAAGAGACAAGCCTACAAAAATGTGCAAGGCTTCTAGCTTTAATCCATTTTTTAGCATAGCACATAGAAATCAAACAAATGATTGACAAAAATGCAAAAGTAGCTGAAGCAATAAATAAAGAAGCTTTATGAGTGGACTACATGGTTACTACTTACAGATCTGTGTTGTCCTTATTTCACACCTGTATTTTAGACAATAATACACCTGCACTAAAGAATAATACTGGAAGGTAGGTACAGTAAATTGTGGTTTTGCTTAACCATCAAACAATAAACTCCAGTTACAGTAAACAGCTTTAGGAAACCCCTTTGCAAATTGCTTTCAAAATATTCTAGTATGTCGCTGGTACACCAGGTGCTATAGTTGGTGTCTAAAACACATTGACACAACACAATATAATGCATGTTCAGTTAGTCCTAGCCATCTGCTTTCATGTACAGTTTATTCGTAGGAGTGATAAATCTCAATAGCATGAGAACAAACATGTATTTTTTTTAAAATTATATAGTTATGTTTTATTACAGAACCATACTTTTCACATAAAACAACAGAATGTGAAATTCTATTAGCTTTTTACTCAAAAAGGTTTTTGTAACTCGCACCTTTCTTTTACTCTCACCTCTCTCTGTTCCCTTTGTTGTTTGATTGACAGCTCCTCGCTGCGGCTCAGTTCTCGCCGTGCATTTGCGAGCTCTGCCTCGAGGTCGGCCATGCGGCTGTTGAGAGTGGCAGAGTGCTCACAGCTCTGGGCCAGCTCCTTATTGGTCCGATCCAGCAGCTCCTGAAGCTCGGACACCCGGCTGCCATCATCGTGAGCATCTATGGAGCCGTTGGGCAGTCTCTGTATGGTATGGACAAACAAAATGAATGGCAATATTTGCACATTCTCACATGAAATGTATTTTAGGACTGAGACACACATATGGGCCGATGGTATTGAGAGATGTAGAACTGATAAAGCTGGATGACCTAGATTTAAAAGTGTTGAGTGTTATGCATACAAGGGTGGATGTGTGTGGTTTGGCTGCCATGTTGTTGTTTTGATGTTGTTTCTCTTCTCTTCACCGCTCAAAGTGCAGTTAATTCCAGGGCCTTAATTAAATAAACCTTCGGGGACACATATTCAGACAGGCAACACAGTGGGCAGCAAAAGTTAGTTGGACCGCTCACTCATGCTCCAATTTTCCCGGCTCATGAACACCTTAAACATACACAGAAACACTGTAATAAAACATACCTGGAATTTTGTGCAATTGTGCATAATAGTTTAGCCATATAAACTCATTAGATTTACTCCCAGGGACTTTGGAAATAGCATTGTACAGCCATATGTATAGACAGGTCCAACATGGCCCTAAGATTGTCTTGGTTAGGGTTCCTGATGAAAAAGTAAATGTGATCATGATAATATTGTGGCATTTCAAATTCAAATATCCTCTAATTGCAACATCCAGGGGGGGGAGTGATTGCCAGTAGGGCAGCAGGTGTCCTGGATAAATGTCCCGACAGTGTGTGTTTGCATATTTCACACTCTGAGACGTCTAAACTACACTCCTCCTAACGCTCATACTCTATGCAATTCTCTTTTAATCTTTTCTCTTTCATCTTCTCATTTCTTAATGTGTCAAAAGTGTGTTAAAGTGTCATGGTAACCTATTTCCCTATTGGCTGTTCTGCATGGCTGTCAGGCAGAGTAGGTGGGGCTTACCTAGTCACAGAGACTGCAAGTTTACAAGAGGAAGATTGAGAGCAGCTGCAAGGGATGAGGTTCAGAGTTTCAGAAAGAGATGTTTCTGAATGCTGCAAAGGAGATCCCCTATTCCCCCGTTAAGTTGTGTTAAAGTTATTGTCTGCGTCTTTAAATATCTACAAATGAACTGTCAATGTCGGAGCAAGCTGATCCAGTGACGGATTGGAGTGGCAAGGCGACAGGTAGGCCTATTTCACATTACCTTAAGCCTGGCAGCTGAACACTTATCTGTGGAGATTCATAGATGCAGGGGCAGCCAAGCCCTGGATGCCCCTAGGCAAGTAATGATAATATCAAGTTTTCCCAGGGTTGTGGTTATGCTGTGACATAAATTATTGTTTTTTCCTTTAATAAAACTTCGTATTGATCGTTCTTATTGCTTTCTTTATCCTTAAGCCAAAGAAATAAGAGCCAAAGTAAGTGGACCTAGTGCTGCTCCTCCTCGGCTGCCAGCCCGTACAGAGGAGGGCGATTTCCATTTAAATACAAACAGGCTCTGCAGTTTAATCACAAGGAGGTTTGTTACTCCCTGTGGATGGACCCAGACACAGTTACATAATGTCTGCTTGTTGATGCAGCGCTGGCATCAAACCATGTAGGACATGGCTCAAATAAAGAGCAAGAGTTTGAATCTCATCAGAATTACATAGAGGATTCATGGTACATTAAGCTCCATTAACCTATTGGGTGTATGTGCGTGTAAGTAGATGTGTTAATCTGCGGAAGAAAGACAGAAAGAGGCAGACAGCGACTGACAGCCAGACGGACAAACACTATAGGCAGACATTAGATAAAGCACAGAGCAAAAAAACAATCACACAGCCAGGAAGACCTTCCATGTAGGTTTGGATCCATCTGTTCGCTCCAATGAGTCACCATCCTTCCTTTGTCTCACCATGTTCAACTGCAATGTAGATTTAAGAAAGAACAATAAACAAACTCAAGCAGTTACTAGCTTTTCTTTTCCCCTTAGTGAATCCAAGAACAACTCTGACCCTCAAAGGGAATCATGCTTCAGACAACATGCCCTATAATATTGTTCATTACTACAACAATATGAATTATACTCAGTGTAGAGGAGTTGGCTCCAGTGAGGGTCTGATGCTCTGCTATGTGATCATGGAAACTCAACAAGTTTTGACTTTAAATCTTACAAACCCACTAGAATTCTGCTCTAACTGAATCTGCTGTAAATATTTAGCATACTTTTTTACCTTCCGAATTATTTCTTTAATGGCATTTTTAAATAGAAGAGTACTGAAGGTTTGTGTCTGTGCATGAGTGTGGGTATGAACAGAGGGCTGAGAAGACATATCAGATCAGAGTGGAGGCTTCAACTGATGTCTGCAAGAGACTAAACAGATGTTTTACTTACTAATAACCACACACACACATACGCACACACGCACAAACACACGCACAAACACACACATACCCTCACCTCTTGTGTGTTAGAAGCTAATTGTCCCTCCAGGGTGGACACCCTCTCCAGAGCCACCCGAAGCCTCTCACGTACCTGACAGACACATCAAGAGCACACACATCAAGATAAAGTCCAAAAACACTAGAAAACGCTTATGCAATAGCACAATCCTCGATATAATTTAGAAACAGAGAATTTTAATCTGGAAATAGAGAGTGTCTCACAATTGACTTTGCTAGTAAAGCAAGAATGGTGTCCTATACATTTTTAAATAGTGTCTGGGGTCTCAACTGGACAAAAAAGCTCTTATTTTATTATTTTAAATTTCCCGTTATATAAATATAAAATAATATTTGATGAATTATTAGGTATTCTCACTGTTTTTAATCTTCTCCAATTTTCTGTTGCTTGCTGTATGCTGTTAATGCAAAAGGGAGACTTCCAGGTTTCACATTACTGTAAAAGCCTTTAAGCAACAATATCTTCCCTTCAATGAAGAACTTATACTCTGAAACATGGCTGGGATTCATTAACAGCAAAAAAACAAGAAGACAAACAGCAAAATTCAATTGATCAGAAATAAATTGGCAACTCTGTTAAAAAGACAAATAACGAGCTACAAAGTGAGGTGTATATGACAGGACTGATGGATATACCATGTCCTGAAGACAACAATTGAGGCAGTTTCCCCTGCATTGATTTGTCAAAACAGACCCTAGCTCTTACAGAATACGTGCGTGTGTATCATACACGCATATCTGGGAAAAGCTTTCTGTGCACGTGTGTGTGTGTGTGTGTGTGTGTGTGTGTGTGTGTGTGTATGTGTGTGTGTCCACCTTTTCATCCAGAGCCTTGTGGTGTTCAAACAGCGACTTCAGGGCTTTGAGGACCTCCACCTCGCTGGAGACTCCAGATGGTGGGGGTGCCTGTCTCTTCACCACTGTCATCCTCAGACTGCGTTCGTGACGAGACACCAGACACTCCAGGTGCTCCAACAGCAGCTAGAGTACAGCACACACACACACACACACACACACACACACACACACACACACACACACACACACACAAATGTATGAATGATCAAAGACAATACTAATTTAAAGTTTAGAAACGCACGCACGCACGCATGCACACACACATACATACATACCCTGGTGTTGTTCCTTTCAGCTTTCAGCTCAGATATTTCCTCCTCTTTCTCCAGTAGCTGCTCCCGGCATATGTTCAGTTCCTTTGTCAGGGTGGCAAACTCCTACACAATACACACACACACACACACACACACACACACATACAAACACACACACACACACACAGAGTTTAATACTAAATCAACATAATGGGCTCTACTTTTGTGAAACTGAGCACATATGCAGCTGTGCAAGGGTGCAAACACATGTGGGCACGGCTGACAGGTTTTTGCAGTTTTGGTGGCACAAGCAGACTCCTGGAGCAGAGCAGCACAGGATGTGCACATTTCTATTGGAAGAATACTTTATCAGCAGGAGAAGAGAGGTCAGGCTTACGTAAATAATAGGCAGTTCTCCTTAAAGAAAACTTGTTATCCGAGGGATGCTGTCTGGGAAATGCTTTCTCTGCACCTGCGATAAGAGGTGGTCTGAGTAGTTGAAGTCACTAAAAGCGCTCTGTGCTATGCAATCTGCATGAACACAACTGAAGCTGTGCCACCCTGCCCACCTCAGCGCCCATCTCTGGGTTTTTGATCACCATAATATTACAGTAGAAAGTGCACAAATAAGTGGCCTAATAGTAGTGTGTCTAATTGAACAAAATCACCCTTTTTTGCCAAGTGCTATAAAAAACATTGGGATTAATAAATAACGGTCCAGCGGAAATAGGACTAGAATATGCAAATCCATTAGACTAATATCATTGTAAAAGTAAAAATCAACTGTCCGTGGCTTCATTCCCTTTACCAACAAATGTGCATTGCAACACTGAATATAGAAACGTTAACAAAAAACTGTTCTGATCACAATGGTATGACAAATGTCATTATAATGTCCAAAAATAGTGTCATCTTGCTCTCTCTGACAATCAAACACATCTATAAAATCAAGTTCCTTGTGATGTTAAATACATTTCATTATTGAACTGAGAATAGATTATTCAAAATAATTCTTAGCGGTGTGAGAAAAGTTTATTTCACTTGAGAGCCATGTAATTTATTTATGTGCTTCATGCTCCTCAATGCTGACAGATGGCTGTGTACTTTACTGAAGCTTTTAAGCACTCCAGACATCCTTGATGATGAACTAGAATTTGGCTCACAATGGTTTCTGGTTGGAGGGGATCCACTCAGAAAATGACATCTTTGAAATAATTTTCCAGTCTAGAATTCAGTCCTTTTTGTACAAACGGGTGGCACGGTACAATTCTGAGATACTGTTTTTTGTGATCAAATTTTTCTTTTTTTATATTCAGAAATAATTAACAGATACACACAATTACAAACAATACACTGAGACATTGGAACGCATCCCAGAGTAAAAAAACACAGAGTAACAACACATACAGAAAACGGCCACATCCAAACACAGTACAGGCCAAAAGTTTGGAACCACCTTCTCATTCAGTGCATTAGCTTTATTTTCATGACGATTTACATTTGTAGATTCTCACTGAAGGCATCAAAACTATGAATGAACACGTGGAATTATGTACTTAACAAAAAAGTGTTCAAACATGTCTTATGTTCTAGTTTCTTCAAAGTAGCCACACTTTGCTCTGATTACTGCTTTGAACACTCTTTAGATTAGATTAGATTCAACTTTATTGTCATTACACAGGTACAGGTACAAGGCAACGAAATGCAGTACAGGCATTCTCTTGATGAGCTTCAATAGTCTTGAAGGAGTTCCCAGAGATGCTCAGCACTTGTTGGCCCTTTTGCCTTCACTCTGCGGTCCACCTCTCCCCAAACCATCTCGATTTGGTTCAGGTCCGGTGACTGTGGAGGTGCAGCACTCCATCACTCTATTTCTTGGTCAAATAGCCCTTACACATCCTAGAGGTGTGTTTGAGGTCATTGTCCTGTTGAAAAATAAATGATGGTCCAACTAAACGCAAACTGGATGGAATGGCATGCCACTGCAGGATGCTGTGGTAGCCATGCTGGTTCAGTATGCCTTCAATTTTGAATAAATCCCCAACATTGTTACCAGCAATGCACCCCCACACCATCACACCGCCTCCTCCATGCTTCACAGTGGGAACCAGGCATGTAGAATCCATCCGGTCACCTTTTCTCCATCGTGCAAAGAACCAAAGATCTCAAACTTGGACTCATCAGACCAAAGCACAGATTTCCACTGGTCTAATGTCCATTCCTTGTGTTTCTTGGCCCAAAAAAATCTCTTCTGCTTGTTGCCTCTCCTAGCTGCTATTTGACCATGAAGGCCTGATTCTCCTCTTAACAGTTGTTTTAAAGATGTGTCTGCTGCTAGAACTCTGTGTGGTATTCATCTGGTCTCTAATCTGAGCTGCTGTTAACTTGCGATTTCTGAGACTGGTGACTCAGATGAATTTATCCTCAGCAGCAGAGCTGACTCTTGGTCTTCCTTTCCTGGGGCGGTCCTCATGCGAGCCAGTTTTGTTGTAGCGCTTGATGGTTTTTGCGACTGTACTTGGGGACATATTCAAAGTTTTTGCAATTTTCTGGACTGAATGACCGTCACTTCTTAAAGTAATGATGGCCACTTGTTTCTCTTTACTTAGCTTATTGGTTCTTGTCATACCAGTTCCAACAGTTGTCCAATAGGGCCGTCGGCTGTGTATCGACCTGACTTCTGCACAACACAACTGATGGTCCCAACTCCATTAATAAGGCAAAAAATTCCACTAATTAACCCTGACAAGGCACACCTGTGAAGTGAAAACCATTTCAGGTGACTACCTCATGAAGCTCATTGAGAGAACACCAAGGGTTTGCAGTATCAAAAAAGCAAAGGGTGGCTACTTTGAAGAAACTAAAATATAAGACATGTTTTCAGTTATTTCACACTTTTTTGTTAACCCTTGTTCTGTCTTCCCTTTTTCCCCTTATCTCAAAATTTTTGTTGCTTTTTACAAAGTTCTTTTATGAATGTTTTATATTTTTTATTTTTTTTTAGCGATTTTGCTGCCTTTTCCAACATTTTTCACCTGCATTTCAACTTCCTTAATTTCGGATATATAAAAAAAACCTTTGAAAACGGGTTAAATTTGACCCGAAGACAACACGAGGGTTAAGTACATAATTTCACGTGTTCATTCATAGTTTTCAAGTAGTACTGATTAAGATAAATACATAAAATAGGCTTTGAGATCTTATAGGCTTTGAGGTCTTATGGAGCAAGGGCACACTTACTAACATTTAAAGGTTTAATTCACCACAACATTACAAATCATTATCTATACATCTCCAAGTTTGTTGGGTGTGCAGTGCGTTATTTTATGTAGTGTCATCACAGCTGTGATGGCTCCATTAACTTTGATAGTTTAGGAGAAGGATGTGATGGAACTGCAGCACTAACCTGCTGTGTGTTTGGTTTAATAAACCTTAATAACATTTTACCTGCCAGTTTTTCATTTTGGAGTGAACTTTTGAAGTTTTGGCAAAAAACAAGGGATCTTAAAATGCAATTTAATGCATTTGTAAAGAGTTTTACAAATCCTGACAATGTTAGATTACTTTTTCTGAAAATGATAAGCTTCACCTGCTCCGGTCTGGGATTTTAATGTCTCAATGTTCTGTCCCACTCAGATAAATCACAGCAGTGTAAACTGATCCTCACACAAGTCTCTTCAGATCAGCGGAAGAAAAGGGGTGGACTATCAGCCCGTTTTAATTTCAAGGTCTCTCTTGCTGCTATCTGATCAGTCAATTCTTTTGTCTGGTCTCAAAGCCCCATACTTAATCCCTTCGCCCATAAGATTTTCTGTTATTCCCTCTGACATTGATTAGATTTACACAAGGTGAGAGGCTAACAGTCCTGCTGTTACAGAGAAAAAGCCCGTGACTCACACAGATAATGCTTGACGTTAATTTTTAAAATTTTCTGGGGTTTGATCACACTGGAGCAGAGATTGGGTTTGTTTAGTAAAGTGTGTACATCTGTGTGTGTAAGCCTCTATGTGTGTGAGTCTGTTTGAGTGTGTGTGCATGTTGTTTGAACATCTCTTGGTGCTTTGTTGGCATTTGCTGTAAGCTTGGCTTTAGTCCAAACCAATACCCAGAGGCTTATGCTCTCTCTGCTTGTCTCACACACACACACACACACACACACACACACACACACACACACACACACACACACACATTTCTTTAAAGTTGAAATCAGCAACGTTCCACTTTGGTGTCCTTACATGCTAGTACATCCATACAACTGTCAATACACCTGGCACCTGTCTGGGTAACCACAGGTGTGACTGGACAACCAGGTACAAGCATAAAAAGCATCTCTAACAATAACAAATTAATTACTGTAACATCCCAGTTTTAGGGCAAGATAAAGTAAGCCTATAAGCTTTGTATTGGCTACAGTATGATGCATTCGGGTAAATCACAGAATTCAGAGGGCATTTATATAAATATGTAATAGGGAAGTGACTGAAGAGGGAAGAGAAAGGAAAAGAGCAATGGTAGGAACCGGGGAAAATGGGTCAGCTTGTTAATTTTACTTTCCCTTATTCCACAGGGGCGCACCAATAGACAGGAGCTCAGCCCAAATCCACCAACAGATGTTGTAGCTCACTGTCTCTTTCAATCATGGCAAAAAGGCTCAACAGGTCACCGCTCACACTCTCCAGTTCATCCCTCCATCCTTCTGCCTTTCAGAAACGTTCTTCATCTCCCCACAAACTGCTTCAACTCAAAAAACAAACGTGACAAACATGCACTGACACATAATTTCAGTAAGAATAGATAAAGATATAAAACCTCTGTTAGGGGTGTTACTGTAAATAACAGAACAGTCAAGTGCAAGTCAATCCTAACTCCACCCAAACCCATATGAGCCATAAAAAATCCAAGCATGTTTATTCATCTTTATACAGAGAGCAGCTCTTTGACAACACAACCTTGACATCTGTCGGAGAGTATGTCATATAGAGCTAAGAGTAGGTTCTGGGCGTCTGGAGGAATGCTGCTCCTTTGCCTCCAACCACAATGTGAGATAGCAAGTGGTTACCAAACACTGCTGAGCCCAGACATTGTAAAGGGATTTCTCCCCTTCGCTTCCTTAAGCAGTTCGGATTAAAGGATGGAAAAAAAAAAAAATCTGTGTGTGTGTATTGAGAGGGAGAGGGGGATTGGAGTGCAGTCGGATAAAAAAAAAAAAACGTCACACACAAAAATGCCATCCACAATATTATAAGGTTTTTTGGGTGTGCTTATGCTTTCCTCCTGGACTCTGAGTGTCTGTCTGTGTGTAATGTGCTCAGATGTCAGCACTGTAGAAAGATAACCTACACCACACACCTGAACTATGTAAGAAAGAAAAAATATGAATGAACACTTTCAGCATAACCCCACATTGTATGTAAACAATACTTCTGGTGCACTTTTTAAGCTGTGCATGCAAATAAACAGTAAGTGTGAATTTGTGTGTGTGTGTGTGTGTGTGTGTGTGTGAACACATGAAAGGCAGGTGCTTTAGCAGTCATCACAAATGACATGATCATTTTTTGGTTTCCTATTTGTCGTTAAGCAGTAAAGCTGTGGATGAGGAACTGACTGTGACTACAGCCCACAGTATTTACGGTACACAGCACAGTGGAAAGAGCACTATTTCATGCTATTTCCTCTGAATGTATCATGCTGAAGCTGCCTCAGTGTATCACATCTCTTCTTAAAGTTAAAACCACTGATCATCAGACCAAGTCCCAGGACAGTAAGTAAATACTGAACTTGGAAAGACATCCAGAACCTTGGCTTGGGAACCGGAGGGTTTCCGGTTCAAGTTCACCAAGTACAGAGTGTGGATTGGTAGCTGGAGAAGTGCCAGTTCACCTCCTGGGCACTGCTGAGGTGCCCTTGAGCAAGGCACCAAACCCCAACTGCTCAAAGCGCATTTAATGGGCAGCCCCCTCACTCTGACATCTCTCCATCAATGCCTCTATAGGTCCTGTTGGAGCATGTGTGTGTGTTTTTGGGCTTGTGTGTAATGTATAATATCAACAGAGTGTAAAAATTGCTCTCCAATAAACTATGTCTTCTTCATAATTAATTTTGGACTTTTTTTAAAAAAGATCAGTCACACACAAGCACATGCAAACAGCAGTAACAGCTGTGTTTTGTTTTCTGTCTTATCACTGTTAATTCTTCTGTTGTCCTCAGGACTCTTGAGATCTTGATCTACAATTACTTCTCTTGAAGTCTGCACGACTAATGAACAGCCTTTTTTAATTACTACACTGAGTTACTACACGATCACTGTGAAAGGCCCATCCTGACTATAAGCATTTAATCACTCTCCAATTCAAAGTGCTGTGAAAAAACTGTAGTCGTCATCCCTGTCATAAGACAGCCCTCTCAGTATGGTAAAGAAAAAAGAAAGATTCAAAATCCTCTTGACTGTGCCTCCACTGCGTTTCTGCACAATATCTTGAAGAATGTACTCAAAAACTTCTAGCTAGCCAATTAACATAACAGATGCACTAATACTGTAACTTTAAGTCCTGAGACATGCAGTGTCCAACTCATGTGGCAACCTCCGGTGCTAACAAATGAAGCGTAACCCTAACCTAATGTTCTTGCAGCCTGGAGGCTCTAAAAATCAGTACAAAAAAGACAAGCATGGAGTGAGGCAATAGCCAAATCAGTGAGAGATTGTGACACTTTTACACAACAACTAACAACCAGTAATGTAGTCAAGTCACCAGCTGTCGAGTCCAAGTCAAGCCTCGAGTCCCCAGTGTTTGAGAAGAGTCTGAGTCGAGTCCCCATTAATGGAGTTTGAGTCGAGTCACGAGTCCAGAGAATAGCGTCTCGAGTCAGACTCAAGTCAGAGTCCAGGACCTGTATGAAACAGTTACACACCCTAAATGAATATCTAATATCCAATTTGATTTACCTATTTCACATAGAAGTAGCCAGAAACTTTATACATTTTCTGAGTCATTTTGATGAATATCGATTTTATAAATCCTCGAGTCCGAATCCAAGTTATCGTTGTGTTCAAGTCTAGTCAAGCCCAGTAAATGGCGACTCGAATAACACTCAGGTCCAGGACTCGAGTACTCTATCACTGCTGCACTGTTGTAGTTTTCTGTGCTCGTACTTTTTGTTTTACAACATATGTTTTTGTTTTCCCCTGTACACTGAGTAAATGTTGTTTACCAGTTGCTAACTCTACTGCAATGCCACCAGACATTCAGTTGTGTTTGGAATACTAAGTTTAATTTCATGCTTTAGAAAAGTGTCTAACTCTTAAGACATGGTTGCTTTCACAACACACTCTTTGCCTTCACTCACCGTATAACGCTCAGCACAACAGAACACATTTACATTTGTTCTCTGCAGCTTGCTTAAGGCCATTTGGGGAAAAGAGGAAAGCTGTAATGCTAACTAATGAAAGGCGGTTACAGAATTGTATGTTACCCCTTTCTATTTACAAACAACTCCAGGGATATATTGAAGATTGCAGATACATACTTTTCAAAAGAATGAATGCACTGAGCAACAAACAGCCTCTAACGTCATGGCAACTTCTTCTATGTGTGGGTAGATTGACAAGACAGGAAAGTGAAGCCAAAACAAATACAAATTGATGTTCGCCAAAGCCCAAGAACAGTGACAGTGACATTGTCTCTGTGAGCAGCAGTTGGCGGAAGGAGAGGAAGGGAGGAAATATGTGACTAAGCAAGAAAGGAAACAGATGGAAACTGTAAACATGGTTATCAATTAGGGCTCAACGATATTGTGTTTTATCCTCGACATCGCGATGTGCGCATGTGCGATAGTCACACCGCAAGATGTTGCGATGCTCATGCAAATCTTTTTTTGCTGCTTGACAGAAAAGTAAACAGTTCTCCTTTTACATGATTATTACCGACCGACCCTTCCCCTTTAAGACAGGTAGCCATGTGGACAACGTGTGTATGTGACGTTAGTCCAACAGGGTTTATTGTTATGGGATGCGAGGCTCTCCGTGTGTAGATAAGTACCGTAGGCAGCAGCTGCCCTTGACAGTGATGCCCATAGTTTTGATGGGTAGTCAGTGAAGCTACAGTAGTGAGTGTTTTATGTTTGCTGCAAATACGAACTAAATCACCTGATTAATGCAACATAATCACAACGTCTCCTGGTCATTCCAACCCGCCCGCAGAAAACTGCTACCAGCAGAAAAGATCCTTTTTCATTTTTTTCTTCTATGTAGATGCTCTCCCCTACAAAATCACAATCAGTAGTCAAGAATGATTTATTATTTCCAAATAGAGCTATATATGTAAACTTTTAAAAATTACTTTTTCTTTTTTAATTGCAATATATATCGCAGGGGAAAAAATATCTTGCAGGCCTACTATAAACTCATTCACACATTGAATGATTCACAGGGTAGGGTAGGGTAGGGTTGTGGTACGCAATATCATTTATGATAATTTGAGGATGCTTACAACAGCAGAACTTGAGTAGATGAATTCAAGATGTTTCTTGAGCACAGAAGTGTTAGAGCAGTTCCTTAAAACACTCAATCAGTTTTGCTTTTCCTTTAGTCATTCAGCAATAATGACACAGAAAAAGTTTAGACATTAACTCAGGTATCTATAAACAAAGTCTGACTGATAGAACTCTGTCAATGTATTGTGACCCAGAAACCAAGGTAGAAGGTGTTTATTTGAGCAATTCTGCATGAATGTAGTACAAGTTCTACAATGCAAATTAAAGAACCTACAGAATCATCTGCTGTGGAGAGGCAAAGAAGAAGGAGATACCTCGTCAGAGATCACAGAGAATGACTGAGCTCCTCTCACTTGCGCGCACCAAAAGACACTAAATTAACTCTGATGTAAATCTTGGTAAATCACTAAGGAGTGCCACACTGAAGATGAATGCAGGGACTCGAGAATGAGTGAGTCCCCGGGGAGACTCAGATGTCACAGATCTGTAACTCATCCCCACTGCAGAGAGAGTGAGGCGGCAAACCGCCAAAGGTGGACTCGACCTTCCTCTGACAAATCTTACACACAGGAACTGTGACACCCACCCACCACCACAACACCTTGCCTGGGTGTTGGCCCCAAGTAGGCTAGTGAGTAATCTGTTGCCATGACGCCACCCCACACACTGCGGCGGTAGCCATGGCAACAGCTATTAAGGAAAGTGAAGTGTTAGAGCAGCATGCAAACTTCCCATAAACGTCTCCTCAGGTGAACGCCGACGCACATCCATGCGGGTGCACACGCTAAAACACAACGCTGCACAAAGCTGCTGAGAGATATTCCTTTTGCATGATGGTGTGACAGCTCTACATGATGCAGAACATGGAAAGTAGCAAAACAAATTATTCTCCATGGCAGAGACAGATACAGTAAAATTAGACTCCTGCATAATCTTTGAGAGTCATGAGCAAATCAGCCTAACCGTGCGTATACACCACCACCAACTAGAGCTGCAAAAAAGCTCTGGCCGCCCTGCCAAGGACGCTTCTCAAAAAGTATCTGACGTGGCGGCGTTCTCTGTTCGACCGGGAAAAGCACAAGCAGTTAATTGGTCACAGCGGTGTCTGTTAGCAGTTAGCTCGCTTGTAAGCTGCTGAGACCTAGCGGCGTGAAGGGAAAGCGACCAGCCGCCATACTAACCTAGTGATCCGTGCAGGACTTCACTGTGAGCGGACCGTTTAGAGACAATGTAGCCGGCAGGTAACGCTAACTGGAGACCATGTGACCGGCAGCTAATGTTAACTGGTCTTATGTAAAAACAACGTAATATAATATATAATATAATAAACGATAAGTAACCCAGCAACAGCGATTATGAGCTTGTCCTCAGAATGAATGTTTTGGTAGGAACGAAAGTTTACATCTTTCTCTTGTATCAGCCAGCGTAAAGGACGTCTATATTCTGATAGGTGGCTGGTGTTAGCCGCTGAACGGTGTCATAGCTCATTACCATAAAGTTGAATAATTTCAACTTTCTGATTGACGCTCAACACGCTCAAAATGCGACGCCCACAGATTTGCCACTCCTTGCAGCTGAAAATGAATGACTTCCGATAACTTCAGACGTCAGACTTAAGTCGGTGGCTTATGACCTCATAAGGAGCTAATGAGAAGACAATAATAATAAGAAGATTCCAGATAATTTTCTCAAAGGAACAGCAGGATACCCAGGGCTTGGTTTACACCTATCGCCATTTCTAGCCACTGGGGGTCCATAGGCAGGCTGGGGGAACTCATATTAATGTTAAAAAACCTCATAAAGTGACATTTTCATGCCATGGGACCTTAAAGGTTTTGAACGAAACCTGGCAAAACAACAACCCAGTGCTATAAAAAATATGCATATCAAAAGCCATTTAATACCCTGACTATTGGCCATAAAGTTGATTGATGCAGCAAAAAATGTTTTACTGCCTAGCTGACACATCATCTGTGTCTCCCTCTCCATCTGTATTCGAAAATATCATTTTCTTATGGTTCAGCAAACAAAGGAGTTGAGTCCTTGCAGGTTTTATAACTTTATCTGTGCCCATTGAAGGCCTCAGCCAAGAATAGCATCCACTCATGTATCTTTTTTTTTATGTAGAAAACAAAACCTGCATCAGAAAGAGGGAAAAAGAAATAGAGGAAGGAAGAGAGAGGAATACATCCTCTGCTTGGATGAAAGGAGATACACAAAGAGTTTTTGTTGTGCATCAGCAGAGTCTGTCTCATGCATATATGCTGTAGCAAACATGTGATAAACCAAGCATGCACAGCAGTCACAGAAAAAGAGATCATTTCTCATCAGTGCATGAGAGATATTCATCTATTTTATTTTCTTGGACAATTGGAGGTTGAAAACATACACTATAGCCACATTAACCAGTGAAAAGCCTTGGTGGAGGGGGTTGTGCTCACATTTCTAAACCAATATGCAAATTGCATCATTACGAAGTATTAATCATTGCTTGCAACCTGATTGAGACATGGTGATGAAAAGGAGAAAGGGGGAGGAAGAGGTGGAGAGAAGGCCATATCTCAGTCCTAGAAAAGAGTCATCAGCACTGAAATCAATACTCAGGCAAGGACACGTGGAGACCACAGAGAGAGCGGTTTGAGCTGGAGACAATCCTTCACCGTTAATATCCACAAACTGTGAGGGTGCTGAGTGCTGCCCTACCTGGTACATGTAGGTGTTAAAGTGGGTCCCATTCTGAAGGTGGATCTTCACTGTTGGGTTCATGGTGAAGCTTAAACATATCAGATCCCTCAAACAGACCCCCCATAAAAAGAGAGACAGAAACAGGTAGAGAGGATGAGGAGTGATGGGAAGAGATGGTGATGAAGATGGAAGATGGAAAAAGAGGGCTAGTTCCTCTGAGTCCTGATCGACACTAAGTGTAGCAGGGCTAGATGAGAATTGTGTGCTGCTCCCTATCCCCTCCGCTCGGGACAACAGCACTCCTCTGGTCAGCCTGCTCTAACAGCAGGGATGAGGGCTAGAGAGTGAGAGAGTGAGAGAGAGAGAGAGAGAGAGAGGGTAGGAAGCTGGATAAGCAGTGATATGCAGAGAAAAGAGGGAAAGAGCAGGGGTAGAGGTAAACATGGATGATTTTGATCAGAAAGGCTTGTAGTGATCAGCTGATGGAGAAAGGATGAGGCAGGGTTTGGACAAGGACTGCTGGGGGCTCAGGCCACCTGTTCTCTATTACACACACACACACACACACACACACACACACACACACACACACACGTAAAAGTTAAAGCATTGAGTCACATTTGGAACAAATGCCAAGAAATTAAACGCTCTGTTTCCTCAAATAAAAACTCCAGTCACTGCTTACTCAGCAAAAATTCAAGAGACCCATTTTCCTCCAGCATGACATTGTGCGTGCTGATTCTTTCTATTTTTAAATAGCAGCCTGTTTTGTCCCTCCTCTCTCAGTAGGATTTTACAGTGCATGCACTTGACAGGAGTCAAGGTGCTTTTATGCAGTGAAGAATATCAATAATATTTTATCATCATACTCTTAGTGTTGTCTGCACTGCAATAGATGTCATTTGACTCATGATTCTTAACTTCTCTTTTGGTGCCATGACATGAAAAACTGATTATTGTAATGTTATGGTACTCCACATTAATGGTTCAAACCTTCCTGATCAAAATATTATAACATATTTATGATGCCAGATCCTTTTGCCACCTAAAGCAGATCGCATAATAGTTATTATATTCGACAGGGGGAGTACTAAACATTACAAAAAGAGTTTCTTACAATGTCTTCTGTGCTTGTAGAGGATCCTTGTCAAGTAACACTTTTGATGTCCCTTAAGTAACCTGGGATTGAGATCTCAAAAACTAAATTCTTGGAACAGAAAAACTGGATTACAATTTTTGTGTGGAGATTGTAAATTGTGGGTCTTGCTGTTACTAAGCACGGAGGGTCTATTGAGTTGCATTCTGGTTGTCCAATAGGACATATCGACCACTTTTGCTTTAATTTTGACCACTTTTTAATGTATTTCTTGCAAGTAAAATCACTAGGGTGCCCTTTAATAATGATTCCAGTATTATTATGCATATTAAACATTTTTCTGTAACTTTACTGATACTGCTTATACACCAGCACAATTAACTGTTATTAGTTTTGTGCTTCAGACGACTAAAAACTTCAAGTGTGGAGAAATTACTATTACAAAGCTCTTTATCAGGTATAGATGATTTTATAACATATATTCTATATGATCATCTGTTCTGCTGAATATTGATGTTTGTTACATTTTCAACAAACCACTGACTAATTTTAACTGGAGTACATATACTATCAATATATGCACATTGGCCGATAAATTTGACTCTTATTCTGCAAAAATACACCTTAGCAAACGTGGTTTAGCATGCACAATGCAAACAGTAGAGTTGTAGTGTTACAGTAGAGTGTTACAAGTGATGCGACTGTTCATTATTTTCATTCTGCATTTCTCCCCTGTTTATTCATTCATCAATTCACATCCCTCTATTCTCCTGTGCTTCATCACACACTGGGCTCAACCCAGTCAACGATTCCATATCTTCAGTCAGTTATAAACATATTAAAATGCTCGTTTAACATTATTACCATTAGTAGTGGTAGTGCATGGACGTAAAAAAAAATAAAAATTAAAGATTCCTGTCCACCGGTCTTCTTGCTTGCACGTGGTTGTCAAGGAAACAGTATTCACAGGAGAGAGAGAGAAAGAGAGAGAGATAGCTAGAGATAGAGAGATAGAGAGATAGGGAGAGAGGGGAGGGAGCAAACAGAATATGAATCAGTGAGACAGACAAATCCCTACGCATCAAAACATCTTTTAGGGATTGTGGTGACTTCCACCACTAACTGACAGCAGCTCACTGCCGGCTTGAACCTCAGCTGTTAAATCCACTGAGTAGCCAAACACACCGGTCACTGCTGACATGTGGGTGAATGGTGAGACAGAGACCTCTACTGGCAGCACATGGTGCTCACACAAATTAGTAGCAAACCAAAGTCATCATGTGTACATTTTCACACAGAAACAGGCAAACTATGCAAGCGAGAGGACAGTTTGCTAGCTTTAGAGTAGCTGGTGGTGTCCAAAGAGACAGGCAGCTTTGAAATGAATTTGACTAATTGCACATGCAAAGAGTTAGGTCCATGATTAAGACGAAGGTGAAGCAGGAAAACAAAAGTGACAACAGAAGCTGGTGAGAATTCATGTATGGTGATCATTTCTAATCCTTGGGAGCCAGACTTGGCATAACCTGAGTTTATTGTCAGAGACTGAAAACAAAAGAACACATTCAAAAACACACTATCCAAAAAACACACCACAAAACATTCATGCACATCAGCAGTACTGACAAAAACTCCAAAGCCTTGACACATTTGAAAGAGCAGAAAGAGCTTCCCAGCAGCGGAATTCACAGAAGTTTTCTATCTGACAGTTTCTCTCTCTCTCTCTCTCTCTTCCTTGCTACCTCTTTCTCTCTCCTCCTGCTGCTGCCTAACTACACTTGATTACTTCTTTCACACTCTATCCATCCCAGCTCCTCCATGTCTGCTCTCTCATGTTTTTCCCCTCCATCCTCTCTCTTCCCTATTTTTCTCAAGCGTTGCTAATCTCAGCTGAACCTTCCCTCGACGGAAAGCAGCCATTTTACATCATAACATAACATGTAGCAGAGGGCAACCCCCCAATCCCATCACCTCCACTATCACATACAATACAAATACATTCACAAATGCACACAAATACAGTATATATAAGGGGGGGATGGTTTGGTTGTAGAAGACAGCAACACCTGCACACTGAATCCAAATCACAAAAATCAACATTATATTGAAAATGGTCATTGTTTCTTTCAAAGGTTTAACAAAAAAATTGGAAATACTGAATTAGTGTTTTGCATCATAAATGTAATAATAAACTAAAATAACTAATATACTAAAAGTAACTTACTTTACTAAAAACTGCATTTAGTGACAGTGATTGAGAACGGAGACTGAGATAAGGATGTATTTGCCTGAGTTGCATGTGTGTGCTGTGTGTAAAAATAGGGGTTTGCGTAAGATACTTTTAAACTGTCAATTACATGTACCTTGTGGATTGACAAATAAAGCTCTCTCTCTCATTAAATAAAATAAATACCACATGCAAAGATTTAAATTGTAAATATAAACTCAAATCTCTAATCTGGAATACTATCAGAAAAATGTCCTTTACAGTTTCCCAAAAACCAAAGTGACACCTTCCATATGTCTGACTAACAAGACACAATTTAAACATATGTAGTTTACTATCATATGAGACAAAGAAAAGCAACACATCTTCTAATTTGAGAAGCAGGAACCAGCAAATGTTTGTAATTACAGCGATGTTAGCATGCTAAAATTTGTTATAGCACTAAAACTACTGGACTAAAAACCCCAAAACATTTACCTGATGATGTTGCTAGAGCAAAAGTCAGGAGATCGCCAAAGTTATTACAATCCATTCAGGGATCACATTTTGTAGGCTAATTCTGGGGACCGTTAATGTCTGTACAAAGTTTCATGAACATTTTTCCAATAGTTGTTGAGATATTTCAGTCTGGACTGACAGATTGGCATTGCCATCCCACACTGCTAGTGTGGCTACAAATGCATCACACAATTAAATGATTAATTAACTAATCATTTCACAAAAAACAAGAACATCTAGATGAGGAAGAGGTATTTTAGGCCCTGTGTAGTGTCTGCAGAGCCTCTTGTCTCTTTACACATCTGTGTCCAGCCCCAACAAGGTCAAAGTGGCTAAAC
>JABXJD010000005.1:7190000-7277500 GCA_013375575.1 Percina caprodes | reverse complement strand
CTCAGGGTGAGGGGGAACACTCTGACCAATTAAAATGAAGCGCTACCTCCAGGGTAGAAAAGAAAAAGTAAAGAGAGGAAGAATAGAAAAGATTAGAAAAGACGAGAGGAGATGAGAAAAGACGAGAAGACGTTGCTGACACAAGATTCTGACATTCCAGCACTGGCTGAGGGAGCTGAGAGGGGGCTGAGAGAACAAGATGTGGTGAGTGGAAACTGAGGATCAGATAGGAGAAGGCAAAAATGAACAGATCACAATGACAAAAGGATGTGACTGAAACTGGAGAGGAATATCAGAGGATGGCAGCGGAAGTGAAGAGGGGGGATGGGAGGTGAGACGGCACTGTCTCATGCAAGCTTCATATGACCTTTATGTAACGCAACTACAGGCGACATCCTCTCTGTCTTAATCCATTTCTCATTCACAATTGTCTTGTCTCATTTGCAAGAGGACACCTGCTTAATTGTGTGAAAATGGCTTTTCACAGGGGCTTTCAGCAGCCTTCATCTAACTTGAGCAGAGGGGATGAATGCCCGCCCAGTTCACCACTTGTTACCACACTATTGTGAGTGGTTGCAATTCAAATTCAAATTTGATCCTATGTTTCCCTTATGACATTTTTCATCTCACAGCTGTTACATCTGGAAAGCAGGAGTGAATGGCAAGTGTTTCAATCTTTTGCCAACTGACTGGTGTATTATTTTCTGTGTGTATATGTGTGTGTGTGTGTGTGTGTGTGTGTGTGTGTGTGTGCGTTGTGCGCTGTAGTACAAGTCTACGTGATGGATTTCAAGGAGTCAGCAATGCTGAGCAAAGTGTCCAAAGGCTTTCCAGGCGCTCCATTTATGCGTGCTGTGGAGCGCTCCATATACATGACATCCAAATAGAAAAAGATCCATGTACGAATATAAAAGTCATGAGGTGGTTTCCGACAGGTTGCAATCATTCTCTTGGCTGCTGTAAGTCCAGCAAAATCAGCACGTTTTTGAGTTTTAGAGAGCTGAAGGGCTGACATATAATTCAGAATCAAAACATTGACAGTATCATATAACATATTATTGAATATTAACAAGCAGCACACTGAGATCCACTGATTGACATTGTTTAAAAAGATAGCACAAGTTTCATCAACAACCACAGTATTCCATGTTACATACAATGTTAGTCAAGTGTGAGCATAGAGAAATGATTCTAAATTGTAAATTAGTCAAATTTGTAATATTAAGAAATGGAAAAATGTTTATGGGATAATTTATGTACTTAACAGAGTGGAGTTATTTTAAACATCAAGTTCAAAAGAATAAGCAGCTATGTGGAAATAACTGATTATCATTGAAAGGTCAAAGGTACAAGCCTGTGTGCATAAAAATGTTATAGGGCCACCATGACTCACTAGCAGAATTTTGGTTGAGGGGCTTAAAGTTATCCTGGAAGCTCAACGCTACCTTTTGTAGAAACCTGATAAAACATTCATCAGTGACTCTGTTCATTTTCAGATTATGGGTCAATTTTGGATGACTTCAGTAACAATTTAGGGATTTACTCCCCAAATTGCAGCAACAAGGTTTTTTAATTTGCTACAGCTCTGATTTGCCTGTTTTACTCTCCACTTGTCCCAATAGCAATGATGGCAGTTTGCATAATAGTATTCACCTAATATCCATCAACCAAACTACATATGCTTATTAAACAAAAATAATTGTTTCAGTAGAGGTAGAACACTAAATATACAACACCCACAAACTGCACTGAAATTATGAAGCTTATAGCCGAAAAAGCACTGTGGTGTACACTGTCATATTACAATCATCTAGAAAATGAAAAGAACTCTTATTGAAAAGTTCCTGTCAGACCCAGTGTGCTGTATATTAATAGCAAACAGACAGAGCTACCATCAATCTTCAAACGGAATGTTGTTGACTACAGGTGTCTAATTATCCAGATCTAGGCCATTTTCAATTGCATATACCACAGGCCATTTCCAATTATATAGTCACAAGAATTTCTCAGTGCATTAATAACATCCTTTGTTTATATCCTCTAGTGTTATACGATGTCTACAACAAGTGCACTGCTTGACGTTTAAACCAAATTCAAAGGGTTCAAAAACTCCTCGGAGGCATCTGATGTCACTGACACGGAGCTTGTGTTTGTTTCTTTAATTTTGTTTGTGTGTGCGAGAGAGACGGCGTATGTAAGAGTTAACATGAGTAAATAAAAGGGCAATTGGAGTGTGGAATTGAGGGCAAGAAAAGACGGGGCATACGGCAACGGAGAGAGATGAAAGCAGCTAAGTGTGAATGATGTTCTTCTTGCACTGGGGCAGGCCACGTCACAGCCCCCATTATTCTAATGGAGCACCACAATGCTTACTGACCTTCATCAGCGACAGACAGAATTGGCCACAGAAACAACAGTGAGTGTGTGCGTATCAGTTATTCATACAACTACAATGTGTGGTACCGGTCCAGGCTATTAGCGTTGGAATTAGACAAACTACATAGACTTCCCTGGTACCATTGAAACAGTGCAACACTAAGACATGCATACACACCTACATGCACATATGCACATATCCACATATGAACATGATGAAATGTTCTCAGGCTACTATGGAGATGAAGTGACCTCCTAGTTTAATGATCTGATTTAGATAATACAATGCACAAATGCAATTGCTACAAGACATATACACATGTACACTTCCACTTGATATGCCATGTTAATGAACCTCAAAAGAACATTTTGAGATGTATCCAGTTTTTATTCATAAAAACAAGAAGAGAGTGAAATCAATCACAAGCGGCAACCTATTGTTTTTTTTTTATTATGTGGAGGTTTGTGTCCCAGTCTCATATTCTAGCAGCAGTGCCCCCACCTCATGCAGACAGAGCAAAGCTGTAAGTACAGTGAAGCAGCTGAGAGATATGAAGCATTATCTGACAGAACGATAGCTAACTAATAGACCTCTCAGCACACGCGCTTAAAGCCATCAGCACTGATAAGACAGAGAGCGAGGGAGCACAAGAGATAGAGAGTCAGTGAGACTGAGGGAAAAAAGAAAGAAAGGAGAGCGAGACTTTGAAGCGAGGGAACAGATCAGTGTGTCGGTAATCTTAATATGATATTGGATATGACTGAGTCAAGATCCAAGTCAACTCAAGTGTATTCATAAAGTGATTTTAAACAACAGGTTCTTATGCTTTGCAGGAAACAAGGAGACACACAAACGTGTTAATCCAAAGATGACAAATAGACATGGCAAAACAACTTCACCACAAATTCAAAGACAGGACTAGAGCTTGTATCTGTGTGTATGCGTGTACATTCAACTTTTTGAGTGTCTGCACCAACCCACATGTCTGTGAAAGGAGCTACAATTAAATGAATAACAGACTGCATCTGAGAACTGCTGTAGGTGGTGATGAACAAACGGGTTGTGATTTAATACATAGACAAGACGATCTGAGAGCTTTCTATGGATGTACATGCACTAAAAATATAAAAGTTTCTCCATTATGTACTTAGTGAAGTCTGCCTCAGATAGGGTCTATTCAGGTGTATGGCATCATGTAATTATCAAAGCCTATCCTCAGAACTATAGGGCTGAACGATATTGTGTTTTAGCATCGTTGTGATTTTGATGCTAATTTTGTAGCTGCTTGATAGAAAGTAAACTTTAACCGTTCTCCTTTTACATGATTACATTATTACCGGCTGACCATTCCCCTTTAAGACAGGTAGCCATGTGGACAACGTGTGTATGTGACATTAGTCCGACGGGGTTTATTGTTATGTGAAGTGAGCAGCGGTGGGTAGAGTAGCCAAAAATTGTACTCAAGTAAAAGTACTGTTACTTCAGAATAATATGACTCAAGTAAAAGTAGTCATCCAAATAATTACTTGAGTAAGAGTAAAAAAGTACTTGGTGAAAAAACTACTCAAGTAGTGAGTAACTGTTGAGTAATGTCTGATTTATTTCTTAACACATCAAGCATTAATCAGACAGACAAAAATACGAAAAACTCATCTTTAGGCAAATTACAGTTCATCCAATCAATAAAATAAATTAAAATTATTTATTAATTACAACATAGCTTAAGTGAGAGACTTATCACATCAAATTTGGATGGATACTGTATGTGCAAAACATACTGTATGTAACCTAAAACACAAACATTCACCTATCCACAGCAAAAACTAAAATTACCGCTTCATGTTTCCTCAAGTTAGATGTTGAGTTTTTGAATGCTGACATGTCCGTTTGTTTTGGTCGACACAGAAGACGCCACATAACGTAGCTGCTGTTTTGCAGGCCAGGGGGGGTTCCTTCTCGTCTGTGTTGCCTTGGCAACGGTTGATTCTGACATCTTTGTTTTGCTACGACTGTAAAGCTAATCTGTCCCGCCGCTGAGATCACGTATGGTCACGTGACTGCACGACGACGTTTGATTAGTGGAACACAGTTACGTGGTAGAGCCTTCAGCGGAAGACTCTCTCTCTCTGTCAAAATAAAACATTAAAATGAGACGTACGCTGGGGTAAAAACAATGACGTATAGAATACCAAAGAGGTAAAAAGAAAAGTAACGAGCTCATTGTAGCCTAATGTAGCGGAGTAAGAGTACAGTTTTTTCTTCACAAATCTACTCAAGTACAAGTAAAAGTATAGTGATTTAAAACTACTCCTAGAAGTATAATTTTTTCAAAAACTTACTCAAGTAACTCATGTAACGGAGTAAATGTAACTCGTTACTACCCACCTCTGGAAGTGGGGCTCTACGTGTGTAGAAAAGTACCGTAGGCAGCAGCTAACACAGTGATGCGCATAGTTTTCGATGGGTAGTCAGTAAAGCTACAGTAGTCAGTGTTTTATGTTTGCTGCAAATACGAACTAAATCACCTGATTAATGCAACATAATCACAACGTCTCCTGGTCATTTCCCCCCGCAGAAAACTGCTACCAGCCAGGCTAAAGCTAATATAGTTAGCCTAAAGAAACAAGGGGTCCGTCTGGCCCAACTAACGTTACGGTTCAGAGCCGCAACACTGGAAACGTAACACTAATCTGCTACAGAAGTCTGATCTAACGTCATTTACACTGATTTAATTGTTCTTGGATACACAGAGTTTGTTGCTAGTGCGTGTGAATTTATCAAACTAACAAGCTGGCCCCACTAGTCGACCACAACCTGGAATTTAGAGGCAACAACATGCAGTCACTGTCATTCACGTTAGCCTGGATTGATAGTATTATATGAATACAATGGTGTCATGCTAGTCAACCAGCGTATTTCTACCTAATTTCCTTTCCAAAACCGAGTAATGTTAGTCACAGCGCTTACTTGCTTTGGTGTTTGTAAAGCAGTTCAACATAGAATGGTTCACATTAAAAAAGATCCTTTTTCATTTTTTTCTTCTATGTAAATGCTCTCCCCTACAAAATCGTTGCAGTAGTCGAGAATGATGTATTATTTCCAAACAGAGCTATTTATGTAATCTTTTCAAAATTAGTTTTTCACTTTTTTCATATCGCAATATATCGCAGGGGGAAGAAATAACGCAATGTCAGATTTTTCCAATATCATGCAGGCCTACTCAGAACACAGCGTATTCTGGTGTCTGGCCAGCCATTATAGAGCTCTGACCTGGCTAACATCTCAGTCACATCAGCACATACATCTTTCCCTGAGACACATTTAAGTCTGTGTTCTAAGTGAGTGTTCTGTGTGTGTTTATGCACACGTGCATGTGTGGTTGTGTGCGTGAACCATTTTATTATGCAAAAAATCAATAATGTCTGTTTACCAGGAGTAACTAATTGAGTACTATATGAGACAATGATCATATTCTATGTTTTACAGCCCGGGTCTCTATTTTAAAGTGTCTGCTGTGTTATTTATTAATTACATCGACATTTATTCCTGCATTTAAAGCAAAAGTGATTCAACAGAAGAAGCAGAAGACAAGAATGACAATTCAGTTCAACCCGCACATCTAGACTGAAGTGAAAATAGAAGTGATCATGAATTATTACCCAAACTCTATTGCATTGCAGAGCTACTTTCCAGTTCCAAGCACTTTGGATAAGTTGACTTCTGGTTTCACTTCCAAATAAGCGGATTAGATAAGAGAGCACTCATCAATATGTGTAATATAAAAGGTGTTGCTCATTGTTACTTACCATAAACTGCATATGAATATGGATGGCTTGACAGCTTCTCAAAAGTGAAGCCAAAATATCTTGATCGCGCCCTGGTGCCTGGTACATAACAGGTTATAAACCCTGCCCCTCAATTTTAGTGGATGGGACATGTACCTAACCAGGCAAGCTTCACTGCCGCCTTGCAGCCATTTTTGTTCAGTGGCCACTTGCGGTGTTCCAACGAAATATACCCCTACAGCCCAAAAAGGATTTTCCCATAAGCCACCATTTTAAAAGAGCCTTGGCCGAGCGGAAACTGGCCAACGGGGCAAGTGGGAGAAACACTACAGTGTATGTTCAGTGGGACCCATATCACAGAGGTAAATCCTGAAGCTTAGAAACTTTTTTGGCGTATGCACCAGGCTAGCAACTCTATAAAACGGAACAGGTGCAATTTTGGGATCCAGTATCCAGTTCCATCCATGGACCAAGCTAAAACATCAAAGTACACATCAAATATATTTTAAAGATGGTTTCTGTCATTATAAGTTGTTCTTATCACGCTGGTGTTTGTTTGGTTTAATTAGTTATTTGATGATTGACTTGTGATTGGTCGGTAGGTGTATGGGTGGGATCCACCATCTGATCTCTACTGTATCGTCTCTGGCTTCAAAATTATAAAATGGCAGAACCCGTATCCAAATTTGCCTTTCCTAGAATGTGTAAAGTTTTTTTTTTTAACAAATGGAAGTGTAAAACTCAAAATAATGTATAAATAAAATTTTAGTCAACCACCCTATTCCTAAAAAATACTTTCCATATTACTCACATAAAGGCTACTACTGTAGTTAACACCTACTAATGTAGTGTTAATGTATTAACACCTTTGTATTATGGTAAATGTCACTCACAGATGCACTTTAAAGATCCTGAAACCAAGTCAACAAAAATTATTAAACAAATAAAGATAAACACACATAAGGAATGATGTGTTCAGTAGCTTATTCACATTACATGCAAGATAAATATATGCATCACAAGAGCCATTAGCTATGTACAGCAATATTTGTCCTACCGCTCTGTCCTTCTCCTAAATCCTGCATTTCGCTTGCATCACCACACTCCCTCAAATGTGTGTGTGTGTGTGTGTGTGTGTGCGTGCGCAATAGCGCACACACACACACACACACACACACACACACACACACACACACACGCACGCGGGTGTTATTGACAGTCAGCAGTGGGGGTTATGTGCTATATGTAAGACACTGACAAGTTGTATTTCATGGAACAGATGAAGCATTTTCAAGTTCTTTAAATCCCTTTAAGGGCCCAGCCAGGGACTTAGCTTCTGATGCTGCTGCCTATGCTTATGGTTAAGTCTCTGATTGGGAAGTACTGGGGTCTGAAAAATGTCCCCTCTACTACTGTGTGTGTTTGTATTTGTGTGTGATAATCTTGGGCATTGAGACCCTGCCATACTCTTCTGAAACACAGTCAACCTCTACAGTCAAACCCCAGTCCAATATCACATCTCCTCCCTCCCACCGATGCCTTATCTTTTATTCTGATGGAGTTGCAGGAGGGGAAAAGAACTGACAGAGTTCCAATAGTGTAGTTGTTAGACATGCCAAGGCCGCTGTGGGCTTAACTGCTGGCTGGAAAACCTCCTCCTCCTCCTCCTCCTCCTCCTCCTCCTGTCCTTTCCTGCCTCCCTCCTTCATTACTCTCGCCATTCACTCTGCTCTGTTATTACCAGGGAGAGGACGGACACACACACACACACACACACACACACACACACACACACACACACACACACACACACACACACACAGTGACTGTACATTCTCCACATTACCAGAGCATGCATCCACGCTGCTGGGGAGGTACGCTTGATTCGGCTTTTTTCCCCTGACATACTCTCTATATCTATTTCTCTTTCCCCTCTTCCTTTTCCTTCCCTCACTTTCCCTCACTCTACCATGCAGCCAGGGGGACAAATTGGCGCCCGGCTGAGCAAAATGTGCCTGGTGCTGAGAGCCAGATGGTACTGGCAAAGGGGTGGAGGGAGCGAAGGATGGATGCTACTGAGAGATGTAGCACAGAAACCATGGTGTGGCACGGCAGCATGGGGAGCTAGCTTTGCACACTAATAAACTATTAGTGCTCAGCGGCCCGTATGCTATGCACAAGCCCTTGCAAGGAGTCGGTCTGACCATGTCAAAGATGTTGGGTGTGTCTTAAAGAGTGGACAACATACTAAGGAAAGGAGTGGAAGAAAAGAGACTGACAGATGATGTAAAGCTGGTGTGATGCAGCAGGAGGGGAAGAGAGTATGACTAATCTGGGAATGCTGCAAAATTACAAAAAAGGTCTGATGAGGCAGCCAGACGATCATTCAGGTTTTAAACAAACCCCCAGGTTGACTGAGAGAGAAAACAAAGGCGTGCTACAGTTTTACCTACAAATAAAGTGATTTCCATAATCTGGATACACTTTTGGCTTGTTTATATCCTGTCCTAGTCATGAGACAATTTTCATGTCTTTCCCCGCTTGACTACTTTTAAGCTATGTTACCACATTCCCAGATTTCAGCAATTAACTTGGTGAATACAATGCTATGATAACCAAAATAAATGATGGCATGAGCTATGAAATAAGTAGTGAAACACTGGGGTTACCTGCTTAGGTATAAACCTTGAGATCGATAAGTAAGTAAGTAAGATAACAAAGTTTTGTTTAAGTTAAGACTGGAGCTGATTGGAGCTTCTCTCTTCTTGCCTGAAAACATTGATTACGCAAGTGTGCCCTCTCTCTTTCTTTCAGTCTCATAGTCTCATTCTCTCTCTCAATGTCTCCCTCTCTTTTCTTACAGGGTTTCTTGGTGGTATTCAGCTGCTCACTTCATGCTCCACTTTCCCTTACATCAACCTAAATTCCAGTATCTTGTGTTTACATAACATGTAGCACATGATTTGGACTTCAGCAGCAGACCAATGCGATCTGGTAAGTTTTCAACGTACTTCGCCCACCCTCCTCAATGCTCTCCCATCATGATGCACAAAGCTGCCTCAGCCATTCATGCATAAGCAACACTAGCCATGCTCGCTCACACACATGCAAACCCACAGACTGTAGGGCGACAAGTAGACGCAGCATGATGACATTTAAGAAAACAGAGGCAATGTGTGTTATTATTTGTTTGGATGGGTGCAGATGTGAGGAAGAGTGTCTGTGCCTTGCTGAATGTGTGTGTGTGTGTGTGTGTGTGTGTGTGTGTGTGTGTGTGTCATGATAAAGTCAGGCCACCTCTAAACACTGTACAAGGGGACCTCAGAGCTCTTGCTCTGCAGAGTTGTATATTAGATTTTGACACATTCCCTTTCACACTGTACCTGTTAGCAAAACACACCTCTAGTACAGTAACGATGATGGCGGAGTACCAAGGCTCACTTCTGCTGGCCCTGGTTCAAATAGAGTGAGATGCCCTGCTCTCTATTGGCCAAGCCGACCTTTAGCATACAATAGCAACGGGGATTTAAGCCTACATATTTATTGTTTGCAATACTGGGGTTGATTAGGATCTATGATCAGTTGTTTTGTACTTTATTACACAGGGTACACATCTTTTGAGGCTGATGTCTTCATGAAGTAAATAAACTGCATTCCTCATTGTTCTTGTTGTGTAGTAACACCAGACTGAAAGGAAGTGTTTCACTGTCCTGACCTCTGACCACATCCAACCATTAGTGAAGTGTGCTCTGTTGCACCTGTAACCACACCCAACAGGGATGTCACAGCATAGTGGCACACTCTGGGGTACATTTGTACAATACTGCAAAGTCATAAGTTAAACCACAGTTAAGAGAAGGTAGTTTGAGAGATTTTCTGAAAGATAAATTGGCTTTTGTACACGGGTGATTGTTTGATTGAGGTTGCTAACTTTTAATGTATCATTACCTCAACACACCTCAAGAGTTTCTTCTTTTAACGAATTACAGCAATGCATCTCAGTATATCACACTCTTAATATGTGTAACTCCAAAACTAAATCTCCATTAAGACCAAATGTACAGATAAGCAGTACCTGGCTGTTATGCTGTCACACAAACACAGGGTGCTTTGCAGAGCTTTACACAGTGGGCAATTTGAGTAACCTTCCCTCCCACACTATACTGTGGGCTAAGGTCAGCTGCAGGAATAGGAAGGGACAAAACTGTCAGAGTTAGATAAACAGAGAGAGAGTCTGAAAGAAAAAAGGGAGAGATAGAAATAGAGGGGTGAGAAATAATAATTTAGGGAACCAATTTAGGAAGGAATGAACAAAAAAGACCAACAAACAGGAAAGAGATATCGAAATACTCTTGTCACATCTAGATTTTGGAGAAGGACCTTCAAACACCTGTTATCTGAAATAGGAAGAAGTGTGTGTGTGAGAGAGAGAGAGAGAGAGAGAGAGAGAGAGAGAGAGAGAGAGAGAGAGAGAGAGAATTTATCTGTAAAAGGTATGCACCAATCACTGTTATTAGAAGTCAAAGGACAGGTAAGTGGTGTGTAAGGTCAAGAAAACAACACAACATACAAAAGTGTGTGTGTGTGTGTGTGTGTGTGTGTGTGTGTGTGTCTAAATAGAATCTAGAACAAGAGTCAGATGTTTTTTTGGAAGGGCAGTGAGGTGTGTGTAGTGTGTGTGTCTTTCTATCTGTGTATTTGTATGCTGGCAAAAATAGCCAGTGTTGTCTCTGACTGGAACAGGTGTCCAACATCACAACACACCCACCAAACACAACATGAAACTCACATCCCACCATGAAGACAAACACCTCTTTGAAAAATGGATGATTGGAGGCTTTGTTGTTATCTCACAGAGAAAATGCTCTTAGACTTTGTAAAGTTAACTTACTAGCCACAAAAGTTATTATACCAGGAAAATAGGAATAGTTTGGCAACTTCATCCCAGAATCACACCAAGTCTTCCAAACTTTAAGTGTGAAAGCACCTTAAGTGTACGCTATATTTAAAATATTTTCACAGCATTACTTTTTTGTTAGAAGCTGGTATTTATGCTCTCTTCAAAGCCTACAGACTCTATTGACAAAAATTCAATTTTACACTAAAGTCAAACAATAACACAAACAAACTAACGAACATGTACAGACATGTGAAAATGACAATTTCTTTTTTTTAGGAAAGTTCTGTGCTCATCAAAAATAGTTGGTAATAATGAAAAAGTAATGAATAGCTTCAAATACCCTGCCCCCCTCAAAAAAATACAAACTACAAATTGTCATTTAATTTCTGTTTGCGTATGGATTAAACAAAACACACACAGAGCAGTGCTAGCTGTTTCCCATCTGCTTCCAGGCTTTATTACAAACTAAAATAACCTCCTAACTCCAACTCAGTTCTTAACTCACAGACATTAGAGAGTGGTATCAATCTTCTCATCTAACTCTTGGCAAGAACACAAACAAGCTCATTTCAAAATGTGTTAAACTATTTCTGTAATTCTGATCACATTTAAAATGAGTCTTGCAAGTCCCCCAAAAGGATTTATAATACCGGTATGTCACTGGAGTATAATAATAGACACCTAATAATAAAGTGTTAATATAGAAATATATCACACAGAAATATAGTAAGTATAATATATCTCTCTGCATTACACACATATGTACACTCACTCGCTTTGCATAACATTGTACTTGACAGTGTTGGAACAGTTTTTCTCAAAGAACAGGCCTTATATGTGTGTGTGTGTGTGTGTGTGTGTGTGTGTGTGTGTGTGTGTGTGTGTGTGTGTATATGTATGTGTGTGTATGATCACAGGGCGTGTGTAATGCGTCAGTGCAGTAGTACTGGGATAGTAGCAGTTTAATAGTTATTGCATGCTGCATGTTGCTTCTGCTTGCTACATTCTGCTTACAGCTACTGCGACTGACTAGCCCTTGTGCAAGGGCAAAAAGAAGAGCAGAGTAAGTTTCTTCCTGTTGGTACATAGCCTTTTCACCGCCAAGACTCCTACAGCGCCTCCTCAAATCCACACATGGTAACTGGGCCCTAGCGGACCCAGGCTGAACTGTAGGGTATCTCGGAGCAGCTGTGGGCCCTAGAGGAGCGGTGTGCAGGCCCACCAAGCAGTGGACACGCCCTGGCACCTGCCAACCACAGCCCCAGCAATGGGTAAACAGTCGCTCTGCGTTTTGGAGTAGCCTATAGAGGCAAAGGCTAAGGGAGCACACCCTGAAAAAAAAGACAAAAGACCTCAACGGTAGCACAGGTGGAGGATGATGGCTGACTTAAGTGGTGCCTCACAACGGCTGGAAAGGCGGATGAAGGCTGCAGCAGTGATAGGTCCCCAGTCGTCTTGGACTCCGTGCCACTGGATCCTGACCTAGACCTGCTAAGGACCGTGTGGTGGCTGTCTGTGCACCAGCCTCCCCGCGTTAAACAATGCCACGCACAGGCATCCTCCACAAAGGGAATCAACCCTGCCACCCCAGATAAAGTCGTATGGCGACCGGCAAGTAGTGACAGGGGCAGGTTTGTGTAGTCTGGAAGCCAGTAGTCGTGAGCTGGCACATCAGGCAATGGGTGTAAGAGTCAGTTGCTGGCTCTTGGAACGGGGCAGAAGACGCAGCTACACCCATGGCTAAGCAGCCCTATTTAGGATCTGCTCTGCTTACTTCATATGGGAAAGGGGCTAGAAAAGGTGCTCTAAAAATAGCTTGCCTCATACCTCACAACTGGATTACCGCATCCAGAGATACACCCTATTTGCAGTCAGAAACAAAGACAATTTAATTTTGCAGCCTTGAATGTGTGCACTCTAATGGACACCGCCTTAAGTGACAGACCTGAGAGACGAACCGCCATCATTGCCAGAGAACTGCAGAGATGTCGGATTGATATAGCTGCTCTCTCCAAAACCTGAAGGGCAGGTGAAGGGCAGCTGAAGGAGAAAGGTGGCTACACTTTCTTCTGGAAAGAAAGGTAAGCCAATGAGGCTAGAAACCATGGAGGTGGACTTGCCATCAACATAAACCACCTCTCCAAACCTCCTGTGGGGATCAGCGAGCGCATTATGACCATCTGTCTGGTGTTGGTCAACAACCAGACAGCGACAGTAGTGAGCGCTTATGCCCCTACCTTGGACTCCGACGTGGAAGAAAAAGGAGCCTTCTATACTTCACTGGAAGAAATCCTGTCAAAAATCTCCAGGGAGGACAAGATTATCCTTCTTGGAGACTATAACAACACCTCCGAAAGGGCACAATAGGCAAGGATGGCATTGGTAACATCAATTCCAATGGAGTGCTGCTGCTGAGTAAGTGCGCTCAGCACTCCCTCGTCATCACCAACACTCTCTTAGCTTGGCTCCGCCCTCCTACACTTACGCTCAATTTTTATTTCCCTTTAGTACTACGTCTGGGTTTGTGGTATAGTGTTGGGTTTTCTCCAGCCACATTTTTGGTCCAATCGGCAAACAGAGGGAGTGGCTGAGAACAATTACATGAGGCCGTGCTAGAGTTGTAGTTCTGTAATGGTGGCAGAGAAAGTTGCAGCAAAGCTGCAGAATATCCTGAAGTTAAAGCACGAGCAAGAACAATCTTTGCTGAGTTTTGTTGGAGGCCATGATGTTGTGGCCCTCCTTCCCACGGGGTTCTGGAAATGTTTTGAGTTTCCAGCTCAATCCGTTAGTTGTGAAGGAGTTGGCTAAGGCTAACGCTAGCAATGTTAATGCTGAATATAAGCCTTGTCTGTCTCCCCTCTTGTTGCACATGCGCATGACATACAGTACGTCACAACGTTAGTGATTGGTTATGGCAAATCCAGAGTTTCTCTGCAGATTCAATAGTTTTACACTTCAACAGAGTACCTGCCTTCAAGAAGAGTAACACTTGTCAATGGAGAGTGGCCAGATTCTCTGTAAAAATGAAATGTACCAGAATCTGGTAGGACCAGGCTAACACTCTCTATTGCAAAAAAACTAATTAAAGGCATCTTAGAGGCACCCTTGCTCCAAGCAATGGCACCTCAATGATTATGTAAGAGCCAGGGGGAATTGTGATGTCACAAGGGCATTGATAGACTTTGACAACTGCTGGACAGACCACCACCGATCCACAATGTCCATCAAACTTAAAAAGAGGCGAAGGATTCATAAGAAGCAGACCCGGCGAAGACTGAACCTTTTAGGTTTTTGGTACAATGTTCATTTGACGCATTGCGTACGTGACCGGGTTTGGGAGCGCCGCCGTGAGAGGAATGATGGCACTCGATCACCTGCCTATCGTCAACTAACTCCCCCCCCTTCACAACGGAGATTGCAGAGACTTCTCCAGAGACCATGATGGGCGTGGAACCCAAAGCCATGCACGAGTGTCCCCTGAGGAGCGTGAGAGCCATATGCAGGCTTGAGCTTGTCTGTAGGCTTGACTGGACATTTTGTCTCTTCCTGTTCTGTTTGTTTGGGAAAAGGACCCGCTCATCATTGATGGGAGAAGCTTTGGTGAGCAGAGAAGCTAGTTCTTCTCCTTCGCTTCGCATTCTGCTTCAGACATCCCTTCAGTACCTGAACCGGTGTTTGTATATTGATGCGCTCGTTGACTCTGGAGCTGACAAGAGTTTTTTGGACCAGGAGTTAGCTCGACAATTGGACATTGAGACTGTTCCTCTTGACGGTCCACTGCAAGCTAAAGGTCTTAATGGACAACTAATGACGTGTGTTACTCATCAGACTGTACCTGTTTGCCTCCATGTGTCTGGAAATCATCAAGACAGGATCAGATTGCATTTTATTGATTGTCTTCGGACGCCCTTAGTTCTTGGTATTCCATGGTTGATTAAACACAATCCACACATCGACTGGGTTACGGGTAAAATTGTTTCTTGGAGAACGTTTTGTCACTAACTGTTTGTATTCTGCTCAAATCCCTGTTGGTACAGAACCTCAAACCACACCGGATTCTGTGGAGACCTGGCATCTGTTTTCTGCAAGCACAAAGCTACTGCTCTTCCTCCTCACCGCCCATACGACTGTGCCATTGATCTCCAGCCTGGCAACCCTTATCTCAACAGTCGTCTGTACCACCTCTCCCGCCCAAAGACTGAGGCAATGGAGGTTTCGGGACTCTCTGGTAGCCAGTATCATCTGTCCATCTTCATCACTGGTAGGAGCGGGATTCTTTTTTGCTAAAAAGAAGGATAAGACCCTCAGACCCTGTATTGATTATCGTGGCCTTAACAACATCACCATCAAAAACAAATACTCACTGCCATTAATCAGTTCTGCTTTTCCCCCTCTACACGGCGCTTCTATCTTCACTAAACTGGACCTACGAAACGCATACCATCTGGCACGTATCCGGAAAGGAGATAAATGGAAGACAGCCTTTAAAACACCCTTGGGACATTTTGAATATCTGGTGATGCCGTTTGGGTTGTCTAATGCACCCACAGTGTTCCAGGCACTGATCAATGATATCCTTTGTGACATGCTTAATCGTTTTGTTTTTGTATATTTGGATGATATCCTGATATATTCCAAATCTTTTGAGGATCATGAGCTACATGTGCACCAGGTTTTGCAACGTTTACTGGAGAACAAACTGTTTTTGAAAATGGAGAAATGTGAGTTTCATGTTTCTAACATCTCTTTTTTGGGGTACATGATAGCGCAGGGGGAGCTACGGATGGACCCAGCCAAAGTCTCTGCAGTCAAGGAATGGCCAGCTCCCTCTACCCGTAAACAGCTGCAGCGATTCCTGGGGTTTGCAAACTTTTATAGGAGGTTCATCAAAAACTACAGCAGCACTGCTGCACACCTCACAGCTCTTACCTCCACCTCACAGTTATCCTCCACCAAGCTCTTGGTTTACAGAGCAGTCATTCTCCCAACCCTGCTATATGGAGCGGAATCCTTGACCACCTATAGCAGACACCTGAGAGCCCTGGAACTATTCCTTCAAACAGCATTAAGAAAAATCTTGAGGATCAACTAAGAAGACAGACGTACAAACTCCAGCATTCTAGAGGAAACAAATATGTCCAGCATCACTACCATCATAATGCAGCATCAACTCTGATGGACAGGCCATGTCATCCGCATGCCCAACAACCGTCTCCCTAAGCAGACCCTGTACTCCCAGTTAAAAGAAGGACAGCAAGCCCCTGGTGGGCCAAAGAGATGCTTCAAGGACAATATCAAGACCAGCTTGAAAAAGTTTAACATCACATCTGGTGACTGGGAGGATCTTGCATTGAACAGGAACTACTGGAGAAAAGCAGTGCAACAGAACAGAACTCAGAGGCAAAGCGGCAACACCGCAAGGGCAAACAGGGAAAGGCTCCACCACCACACACCACCGCAATCTTCCAATGCCCCCATTGCAGCAGAATCTGTGGATCATAGATTGGCCTTTACAGCCACCTGAGGATCCACAAAGAAGACGAGCCAGCAGAGGGGACAGTCGTGTGTGTGTGTGTGTGTGTGTGTGTGTGTGTGTGTGTGTGTACTGTAAAATCATGAATGTGCGTGTATATGTTTAAAACCTAATTTGTCTATGGGCAAACCCATCTCAGAGGGCTGTATTAGAAGCATTTTGCACTGTAACAGGCTGACATGTTAATCTGAAACACTATTCTCTGTAGCTAATGAACATATCCATCCAAGTCTCTGTGTGTGTGTGTGTGTGTGTGTTAAAATGGCAACGTCGTCCCATTTTTAAAATGCTGCTGAGGCAAACATAAATTTGAGCACTCATACAAAGGTGATGTGGGTTTTATATTTTTAACGATGACGACATTGATGAGCATTCAATTTTGAAATGCTCACATCGCTGTGTGTGTGTGTGTGTGTGTGTGTGTGTGTGTGTGTGTGTGTGTGTGTGTGTGTGGAGGAGAGACATAGATCTGACAGTTTTGGGTCAGACCTGTCCCATGGAGTCAGGGAACCTACAAAACACAACAAAACAAAACACAACACACACACACACACACACACATGTGTAGACATTGTGGGTGAAGATGACAAAGGTTTGTTAAGCAAACAGAAAGGAAAGAGTGGTTGGATTTGGACAAAAAAGGATGCCTTGCTGTGCCAACATTCATACATCAGTCTACACCTTGGGAGCAGAAAGAACTCAACACACAGAGAGAAAAATACATCTCTCATAGCCGGCAACACACATGTAGACCCTGCTGACTGCAGGGCTACACAAGTAAGGCGGCAAGAGCAAACAGAAAGCTGTGATATTGTAGTTGAGGGCATAAACACACCAACTATGGTCATGTTGAGCACAGCCACGAATCAACCAAATTACCACTGACACAAATAGGATGGTAGGGTCAGCAGCATCGGCAACTGCTATAACATTGCTCTAATGTATTCATCACACCCAAACTTGAGATATCAGATAAAGTAGTAGTAGTAGTTATTTTTTCCACACCTCCCCCTCATTATGACAACATGCACTCTGCAGTTTTCAAACTTATTTTTATTCAGTTGAGCAGACAAAAACTGAGTAGAAATCAATTGCAACTAAGATGTTCTTATTTCTCAGTATTGCTTCACCCACTGGCCATTGCATCATTTTTCCAATCTGTGGCTGGTGTGGAAATGACCACTGCTGTGTTTTGTGCATCATTGTGTGTAGTGTTTTTGAGAGAGAGAGAGAGAGAGAGAGAGAGAGAGAGAGAGAGAGAGAGAGAGAGAGAGAGCAGGAGGCAGCTTCTGCATGTACGCGCCAGTCATAATGTCTGCATAATGTCCCTACGGTCTATGACTGTATAACTAATACTTGTATTATTGCTAGAATAAAACATTACACTGAACCAAGCAGGATTAAAAAACAAGCATGACACCTCTACCCACTTTCTCCTCTCTCTCTCTCTCTCTCTCTCTCTCTCTCTCTCTCTCTCTCTCTCTCTCTCTCTCTCTCTCTCTCTCTCTCTCTCAAATATTCACACACAAACACAGACAGTGTGCATGTGTGGAAGCAAGCAGCCAAGGGCCAAGTACACTAGCAAGCGGCCATGTTTCTTTCACAAGAGGCTGCAGTGAAGCTGTCATCGTCAGCATGGTCTCTCTCTCTCTCTCTCTCTCTCTCTCTCTCTCTCTCTCACACACACACACACACACACACACACACACACACCAAATTGTAACATCATGCAACACACATTTACACCAGAGGGTCAGAGGGTAACACAGCTTTATGTGCTGAGGTTTCATTGTCGTCATGCTCGGTGGCTGCAGCAGCCCTTATTCAGCGTTCTCTTTCTCTAGATACACAAACTTAGGCTACATTCACACTGCAAGTCTTAATGCTTAAAGGTCTCATGGCATGAAAATGTCATTTTATGAGGTTTTTTAACATTAATATGAATTTCCCCAGCCTGCCTATGGTCCCCCAGTGACTAGAAATGGTGATAGGTGTAAACCGAGCCCTGGGTATCTTGCTCTGCCTTTGAGAAAATGAAAGCTCAGATGGGCCGATCTGGAATTGTACCTCCTTTTTCTCTGTTTTGCCCTCCCAGAGAATTTGGCCCACCCATGAGAGAGAGACATCATGGATTTCCAACAAGCAAAGTGGCATTTGGTCAATGCCACACTCCCAGCCTCCACCTTGTCCCCCCTCTCCTCCTCAAAAGCTACAGACATAGAAATGGCACACACTAAGGAAAGCTCATTGTGGGATTGCCTCTAGTGGCTGTAAATCTGCACCAAGGCTGAATTTTGGGAAAGAGACTTCAGATATGGTATTAGGTGACTACTAAGGTCTATATAAAAGCACCCAAAGAGCACCATGACATGGGATTTTTTTGCTCAGATTCATTTTTTTGTTTTCTGTTCACATCACCTTTTAAAATGTGGCCTATATCAGATTCCAGTGTGAACTGTTTGAGGTTTTTAACTGACCCGCATGCGCAAAAGAACAATAACAATGACATTATATGCAGCACGCTGTTTCCCATAGAGTTAGGGAAGTTAGGGAAGAAGTAAGCATTTTTGTTTTTATTTCAAAATGTTTGTATAATGGCAGCCTTAACGTTAATAAAAATGTCCTAAGGAGGAGAAGAATGTAGAGAAAGAGAGCCAAATTGGCTATTTCGGCCTTGCCTTTTACTGGGTTATGGCTGCAAATTCATAGAAGTCTGTGTGGTTGCAGAGACGAAGCCAGGAGTGGTGGGACTGCATTGGGAATGGCTTCACAAAGACACAATTTATTCAAAACACCTCACTCTCCCTCCATTGACTCGCTCCATCCCTATTCTCCAGTATGTAGGCCTAGTCAAGTTTTTAATTTTACTGTCTGTGTCTAGTACTAGACATTGTGACAAATGTCCATGTAGATTGACGTAAAAGTTGCATAAAATCCGCCTTGAAATCAGAGCTGGTCTGATTCATAACCACATATGGAAGTGGTCTAAATCTGATTTGAAAAACTTAGATCTGGGCAAGATTTGAGTGTTCACACTACTTCTGAAGAAGTCTGACCTGGTCAGATTTGAGCCACTTTTACCTGCAGTCTGAATGAAGCCTTACATACATATAGGCTACAAACGTCAAAGATATCCCAGTTTATCATGAACCTCTTTTACTCACATTACCACTGCCTGGCAGGTTAACGCATACACTCCAGATAATGATAGGTGGCAGTGGCGATTCTAGGATCTGACCTTTAGGGGGGCTCAGCCCACATTGAGAATGTGACACGGATATTTGCAACTCTAACTTTTAGCACCAAAATTGATTAAAAAAAAGGGTTTTCATTATTATAATTTTAAGGGGGGGTTGAGATGAGGCTTGAGTCTGGGGTCTAAAATCGCCCATGATGCCAGCAAGGCTCTCAACAACTGGCCCAGACCTCCAAAGTCAGACAAGATGCTTCTAGTGAGTAAAAAACCTCTACCTCCTAAACCCCTCACAACCTTCTATATTACCTTTCTACCTGCAAGGCATTTAGATTCCCCTTTTTGGCACACTGCCACTTTTTAACTTGTGGTAGTAGTATGTGTCTGTATATCCCCATCACCTTCACAGTTAATCTCATGGTGACATCCCAGGACATGTGTAGGCCTACTGGAATTGTTAGAGGCGGGGTTCCCTAGCAGAAGTGTAATCCAAGCTTACTAATGAAATACTGCTCTGCTCTCCTCGTAAATTAAACTGTACAATTCAAAAGCTTCAGGTCTAGCTTTAGCAGTGATACTTGTTTGTTGCCCTGTTTCAACCCACCGGCACCAGAGTAGTGTTATTTACTTTGCTCCAAATCAGTCACCATCAGTAAGACCATGGCCACATTGACCTGCTAGTTAATTAGCCTGAGGCAAAATAAGGTGTTAGCCTCCCAGTTTCTGTGGAATCTATGTCTGTTTTTTGTAGCCTATGCTAGAACATCACGTAGCACCAGATTTGCATGACAAACTGTGACTGCTGGTAAACATGAAACATATAGGCTAGGCCTAAGCACAACACTGAAATAGAGAAGGTCTTAAAATTTGATATTAACGCAGGGATACATTAAAGATCGGGCATTAAGATCAGATAAAGCAGCAGCCACCACTATGCCCTTTTAATGCCATTTGGTGCATATTCCAAATCAAATTACATACACAACCATTAGCACAAACCATTGGAGATTTTGTGCCATGGAGTTGGGGCCCCACAGTTGCCCATTCTGTCTGGCTGGTAATCCAGAATCCTGTTAAATCCAATACCATATTGTACCTTACGGCTGCTGCCCCCCTGTTCCTCCCCCCAGAAGTCGACTGCTCCTCACCTGAGGTAGCGCGGCGTTGATCTGCCGCTGGAGCACGTCTCTCTCGTGTAGCGCCCCCTGCAGCTTAGTCTGAGACAGAATTAGGGTCTCCTGAGTCTCCCTGAGGGACTCCAGCAGTTTGTCCCTCTCGTCCAGCATGTTGACCATCAGTTGCTCGAAGTTGGCCTCTTGGTCCGAGCCGTTCGGGACGCCGCCGGCCCCTCTGGGAGGACCAGCCGAGTCGCCCTCGTTGATGGTCGGCATCACCTCGCACATCATCTTCCCCGCTCTGTGGTGTGGGCAACGCTATAGGACAGTGTCGCTGTCGGGATTAATAAGGGGACATATATGGGTTGCCTGATAAACAGATTTACAATAATGATAAGAGGGCCTAATGACGTTCCGTAGCAACGGGCAGCCAATGCAATCGTATATGGCTGCGTCTTACTCCCATTGCATTAGGCAACATTTCTTGTGCACCATGCAAGCGTGCATGCTTAAGCATTATATTGCCTTACCTAATCAGAGTGATTGAAAAGATAAAATGATGGTGGACCTTTCATCCGTGAGCAGATCCGCCCTGCCCGGCGCGCCATGCACTCACATGTAGAAATCCCGGCGTGATATGATTGACAGCTCAGAGATAGACGGGTACGTGTAGAGGGGTGGTGCCCGCGAGCACGGCGGAGATCATAGCACATTGGCAGGAAAAAACCAAAAATTATAGGAAAATATCCAAAAGGAAATCTTTAATCTGCGTCCTTAGTTTTGGGGACAGTGAGAGCGAGTTTTATCGCCTTCCATCTCTACACACTGCCACCGAAACGATGCTCACTCCTCCCACACACTGAGTCGCTCAGCCACACACACACACACACACACACACACACTCTCTCTCTCTCTCTCTCTCTCTCTCTCTCTCTCTCTCTCTCTCTTCACACACACACACACACAGGGGAATCTGCAGTTGTCACCAGGCTACAGCTCTGGAAATAAGGGACCAACTCCCAGCGTTCAGCCTATAAGCGTTCTGCACCACATGCGTGTGCAGAACAGCGGACTGGAATTAGCTGGACGGTTTCATGTCATAGGATAATCTCTAAACTCTGCGCTAGAGCCTATCATGCTTGTACAGTAAGCACATACTTGACCCTTAACTGGTAAAATGTAATTAACTTTTCACATCAGCGCCACTAAGCGCGTTCATGACCTGACAGCTGATCATGATGCGCGTTCTGGCACCACCAGTTTAACCAATAGTATGGTTGTGCACTAAGAGTGAGCAGCGCACCCTGCAGGATCTGAAATGAAGTTTCATATTATCCATATTAACAGGCGTCTACTTACATTTGTTTGGCTGTACATCGCTCTGAGTGACTAACTCTGACTCTCTTTTAAATTCATCTCAACACCAAGGCTCTGAAGTATATCAACCACTGGGCCAGTGATCAAGAGCTATTTTTGTTGTTGCATGGATTGCAGTGATAAGGACTTTGCTCTAAACATCATATAATGTGCTACAATAATGATAATCGACTTCTTAAAATAATAGACTATACCTTAATATAAAAATGCATGTCCTATATCTTCCTTCAAGATTATTTGTGTTTCAGCAAATATTTGTGGGTGAAAGAGCAAAGCCATGTCTAGAACCACTACAACCACACACATGGTAAAAAGGGACCATTTTACTAAAAAAAAAGATGGAAGTCCAAGAGTTTTTTATTAATTTTCTTTAGTAAGACTTTGTGGTTTTGACAATACAGTTAAACTAATTATCTATCTAAAGGTGCCCTTGGCACATAGAAAATAAATATTTGAATCAGACACAAGTGACAGTGTCATTTTCCATTTCAAAATAAGTAAGTTTGAAAGTGTGAACAAACCTGTCAAAGGTTTAAAGAACAAGGGTCTTGAAAATGTTGCTTTTTTAACATGTGGCATGAATATAAAATTGTGTATATATAAGCATGTTGCTTTGGCATTAAAGTTTAGACCATAATACATTATAATAGAAAAACATTCAAAAAGCAGCAAAAGCGTTATTTTCCATCATCTCTAAATAATAACTTTGTTAGTTGCTGGAAGCAATTCTATAAATTGAAGTTCAGTCATTCTTTCCATAAAAAGAATAATTATTGCGATGTTAAGAATATGTAACTTTGCCTCTTTGCTTCACTTAAATTATTTAGACACATTAAAGATAGGCCTGATTTTGTCTTAAAGCCCCAAAGTACCAATGTATCCTCTCTTAGCTCATGGTTCATGTTTTGAAAATGTAACTGTAACCAGTTTTAGCTTTAAAAAAATAAAATAATCAACAGTGGTATTGTGACTAAATGACAACCTCAATTCAGAGTCAAGGGAAAATGATGAGCACACTTAAGTTATGACTGACCACACTATGATCAGATGATGAGATATGAATTTTGATAGCCTACTGTACTCATAAGTTCCACAAGGGTTTGGCTGCTGTAAACTGTAAAGTTGATTAAGTTTGCAAGAATTTGACAAAAGAATGATTTCATCAAGTAAAGTTGTGTGAATTGTAATGGAAAGATAAGGGAAATTATTAAGGAAAATTAAAGGAAATCAGAGCTTGTTGGATAAAGTGTTTATTTTCTGTAGACTATTTTCATCATCGGATAATTATTTCCTCATAATGCACAAAAATTAAAATGCTAAATTGCCCATTTCAGAATAATAATGTAATGTAAGATAAGATGATGTAATTATACATTATTAAAAAGTTGCAGCTGGTATACAGTAGGTTGGGCTGAGTTTTGGAGAATGGAAATACTCAAGTAAGTACCTCAAAATTATAGCCCACTTATTAAGTGCAGTTTATATTGCAAATATATTGTTTCATTTAATTATAAAGGGTTATGTTTGGCAGTCAGGTAAAAGGATAAAAATGGTGATGTGTAGGGATTAGAACGTTTTTTTTGTGAGGAGTTAATTATTGTTTTTGGCCAAATGAAACAAATTAACAAGTGAGATTTAGTTTAAATGGCTGGCCTTCTTTGTGCAGTTGTAAATTGGATGAGTAACAATGAGTATAAATCTTGTCATTGATTTAAAAAATGTTATTAAGAGGAAACAACTTTGTTATGTGAAAAAATTGTGAATTTATTTCCTTTAACCCTTTATTTTGAATATTCTCTGATCCATCTCGAAAGTTGGAAAAGACAAGACAATGACTGTGCTCACTACTTAATTGCCAAGGAGGACTTTCTCATTACTAGAGATCAAAACAGCATCTCTGCTTTTTCAGCTTCTTTGAACTGCAGCAGATATTTCTCAGAAATCTTTTTTTTACTTTAGTTTCATAAGAATTTGCTCTCGGAGATGTCACTCTCTGCAGTTGAGTTCTCAAGGCCTTGACAAAAATGTTGTCAACAGCCACTCTGGGATGCTGTGGCCTGCAGCACTTTCACAAAATAGCATTGTGACTCCTGGGTCTGACAATCTAAGGGATTTCTGCCCGTGACTGACAGACTGGTGATTATCTACAGTAAGTCTAACTGGATCAGTGTCTGTGCATAACAAACCTTATGAGAGGCAAAGTGACTAAATTATCTGTACTTTCAGTCACTTTCTGACATGCTGTTGAATGAGAAGTTGGATGGGAAGCTAAAACAAGTGGCACAGGAACCATGTCATGGCTCTTCAGTGAAGCATGACTCTACGGGAATACCCAGAGAAACTGCTTTCTGTGTGAACTAGACTCTCACAGCATTATAAAATGCACTAAGACACACACACACACACACACACACACACACACACACACACACACACACACACACACACACACACACCTTTCATGTATTTATATAGGCCTACTGTATGTATATTAAGAAAATGTTACGATTCGATATTGATTTTTTATTCAAAATAATTTTTAGATTCAAAAACGATTCTCAATTAAACGATTCAAAGTTTGTAAATGTAGTTACTTTTCCCATAAATAAATTAAAAAAACGATTTTTAATCTGTAGAGTTTGAATCATGATACAAATGTGAATACATTTTTTTGCACACCCCTTATATATATTTATACATAGCCTAATAACAATATCGCTGTACACAATATTAACACTGATTCAAGGAACAAAAAAAATTGCAAAGAATATTTTCAATAAATCCCTTATACTATCTTATTTTATCTTATAGGTATTTATGAAGCATTCTGGAAAGAAGCTTAGTTGCTTCAGTGCGTGTTACTGTTCTTTTACAAAAAAACAAACAAAAAAACACTATATTAACTTATATATTATATACAACAAAATTGGCTGACAAATTAATGGGATACACTCCCTTTTCTAAACGATAAATCATTGCAATGTTCCTAATGACCAGTAGAGGGCAGTAAAGCAACATAAAGGGGAAAAAAAACGTCAACGATACTCTCGCGTTACTTCCAACGTTATGTCATTCCATGATGGCTGAAGATTCTGGCGGAGCACTTTTCAATTTCTCTCATATCTTTCTTTTTTTCTCTCTACCTCAGCTTGCCATAGAGACATGGCAGGACCCACAAGCCCGTTAAGCGTCCAGAGATCATTGGTGTCGACATGCCCAAGAAAGGGAACCGAAAACGGCTGAAATTTAGGGCCAGGGACGTTTGTTCGGAATCAGGTAGGTTATTTTACATTGGCCAGCAAGCTAGCCCACCCACTGTTAGCACTCCACAGACAGCTTGAATTGAAAGTGTTTCCCACTTCAATTTACAACGTTACAATTTAATTAGCTAGCTATGTGACTCCAATGTTATACTGCATCATATTTGAACTGAGGACTTGCTACGGTTACCTTTAGTGCTAGGCAGGTAAATCTAACGTTAATGCTGAGCAGTTAGTTAGCGTTAGTTAGTTAGCTAGCTAACGCTAGTTAATTAGCCAAGCTAGCTAAGTCATTTACAGGTGTAGCTATATATGGTACTGTCAGAAAGTTAGTGGTCACAGCTAGTTTTGCTGATATATTTGAAAGAATTGGGACTTCTAAACAGTATAATTATTTAAAAATTGTCTGTTTTTCTAGTGACCGTTGCTGATTATGCTGATGCCGACCCAGCCGTTGTGAAATCAGGAAGGGTGAAAAAGGCTGTTGCAAATGCAGTTGAACAAGAAGGTAACTTGTGATGGGTTCGGACACCAGTCGCTGCTATTGGCCATATTCGGACACTTTCGACCTGACGCACTTTCCGGTCTTTTCGCGGTACTTAACGTTTCCGATCATCACAAATTTTTTTGGCAAAATTGATCTACTGTATACCCATCTAGCTAACAATCTACGAATAGATTTCCATATACTGTATGTACATGGACATTTACATGTCTAATTAGTATATGATGGAAAGAAGTAAGAACGCTTGGGTGACTATCTTTTCCTCTAAAAAGTTTCTATTTTTACTGTACTGGAAATTAAGTAGCTTTTATTGCATAATTCAGAGCAAGATTCCAGGACAGCCCATCTGAGCTTTCATTTTCTCTAAGGCAGAGCAGGATACCCAGGGCTCGGTTTACACCCATCACCATTTCTAGCCACTGGGGGACCGTAGGCAGGCTGGGGGAACTCATATTAATGTTAGAAAACCTCCATAAAGTGAAATTTCCATGTCATGGGACCTTTAAAAGTCATTACTCAATTATATTTCACTTCTAGATTTAGATTAAAGGAGGCAGAAACTACAAATAATATTAGTCAGGTAGAAACAGTGATGGCTGTTTCTCGGCACCTAGTGGCTGAATCTGGCTTTCACTAAACGTTTTCTGTACAACAATCAGTGGAATAAAAGAAGCAATACCATGGTGTAGAAATACTATATTACAAGTAAAAGTAATTTATTTAAAATTTTAATTATAAAAGTATTAATTACAAAATGTACCTAATGCACAAAAATTAAAATGCTAAATTGCCCATTTCAGAATTGTAATGTAAGATAAGATGATGTAATTATACATTATTTAAAAGTTGCAGCTGGTATACAGTAGGTTGGGCTGAGTTTTAAAGAATGGAAGTACTCAAGTAAGTACCTCAAAATTATAACCCACTTATTAAGGGCAGTTTATATTGTTTCATTTAATTATAAAGGGTTACGTTTGGCAGTCAGGTAAAAGGATAAAAATGGTGATGTGTAGGGATTAGAACGTTTTTTTGTGAGGAGTTAATTATAGTTTTTGGCCAAATTGCTAAAACACTGTTAACAAGTGAGATTTGGTGAAATTGTGAATTTATTTTCTTTAACCCTCCTGTTTTACAAGGCGATGCAACGAGAAAGGAAAACTTTAGGCAAGGCAGCTTTATTTGTAGAGCACATTTCAGCAACAGGGCAATTCAAAGTGCTTTACACAAAATCAGTTAAAAAAATAAAAAAACAGTTAAAAGAAAATAAAACCGATAAAACACAGTTCAAAAATAAAAACAGTTAAAACACAAAATAAAAGTTACAGTGCAGTATAAGAGATTAAACATGAAAGAAATGAACATCATTTAAAGAAAGGCAACATCAAAAAGAAAGGTCTTGATTTAAAATAACAGAGTAGCAGCAGATCTGCAGGTTTGTGGGAGTTTATTCCAGATATGAGGAGCATAGAAACTGAAAGCTGCTTCCCCCTGTTTAGTTCTGACTCTAGGAACAGAAAGTAGACCTGTCCCAGATGACCTTAGAGGTCTGGGGGGGTCATAGTGTACTAGCAGATCAGAAATGTATTTTGGCCCTAAACCGTTTAGTGATTTATAAACTAGCAAAATAACTTTGAAATCAATTCTTTGGGGCACAGGAAGCCAGTGTAAAGACTTCAGAACTGGAGTGATGTGATCCAGTCTCTTGGTCTTAGTGAGGACCCGAGCAGCAGCGTTCTGAATCAGCTGCAGCTGTCTGATTGATTTTTTTAGGAAGACCTGTAAAGACCCCGTTACAGTAGTCAAGTCTACTGAAGATGAAAGCATGGACAAGTTTTTCCAAATCCTGTTGACACATAAGTCCTTTAACCCTTGATGTATTCTTAAGGTGATAATAGGCTGACTTTGTAATTGTCTTAATGTGGCTGTTAAAGTTGAGGTCAGAGTCCATGACTACACCAAGATTTCTGGCTTTGTCTGTTGTTTTTAACGTTGTTTGAAGCTGAGCGCAGACTTTTAATCGTTCCTCTTTCGCTCCAAAAACAACCACCTCAGTTTTTCCCTCATTTAATTTCATTCATTACATTAAAGACAAAACTAAAAATACAAGACAAAAGTGTAGTGAGTCAGAGGTTTTATGAAATAATAATCTACAGTATCCACAATTTGAATACTTTTCTTGTTATCCAATGTTTTAAGTGACTTAAAGATAGGTTTAAATTCTATGAGAAAAGATATAAAATTAGGACATGAGTTAGAAAATGTATACTTGTGAATATAGAATTTTGCAAACAGAACAAAATGAATTAGATACTCAAGCACAATTATCTGAATTATCATAGTAGCATATGATATCTTTAAGGTTAAAGGAGTAGACAAAGTTGGTGGGTTAGAAGCAAAGCCCTTCTCCAACTTATGTTCTCAATCTTTGATCTCCACACAAACTTGCCCCTTGGCACAACTGTATTATTTTCCTGAAAAATTTGGTAAAAATGCATATTGTTACACTTTGTGTGTTAGTTCAATTCCATCCAATGATAGATGCATGTAGAGCATTATGACAGCTACTCTGTAATAATAAAACTGGAGACTGTGTACAAGCTGATATATGGGTCTAATAACATTTTATTAAATCTGAATATAACCACAGTGTTTCTGTCACTTCTGTTCAGCCTGAAGGCTGCTAGAATCGGCTGGAGACTGTTCGACTTAATAATAATAAATGGAATTTATATAGCGCTTTTCACAGACTCAAAGTAGCTTTACAGGAGAGGTAGAAACAAACAATGCAAAACAGAACCAAACAAAACAAGATTCAGGAACAGGTGAAAAGGAAGGGGGCCATAGTGCTACAGATAGGCAGAGATGAGTCTTGAGGTGGCACTGGAAGATTATGAGGGACTCAGAGGTGCGGCTCTCTAGGGGGAGGAAGTTCCAGAGCCTGGGAGCTGCCCTGGAGAAGGCTATGTCCCCAAAACTGCAGAGGTTGGACTTGTTGGTGTAGAGAAGACCGGATGAGGTGGAGCTGAAGGACTGTGAGGGTTAGTAGGGGGAGAGGAGGTCAGTGAGTTATGAGGGTGCCAGATGGTGCAGGGCTTTGTACGTGAAGACCAGGATTTTGTAGGTGATCAGCTGGAAGATGGGAAGCCAGTGGAGTTGTTTAAGGACTGGAGTGGGTGAGAGCGGGGCTGATTTTGGCAATGTTGTAGAGGTGAAAAAGGTTTCATTGACATGACGGATGTGGGGCTTAAGGGAGAGGATAGACTCAAAGATCACGCCAAGGTTGCTGGCCTGGGGAAATGGGTAGATAATGGTGCCATTGATGGTGAGAGTGAGGTTATTGATTTAGTTGAGTTTGGATTTGGAGCCAGGAGGAGGAATTCTGTTTTATCGCTGTATTTGAGGAATTTGTGTTGCATCCAAGTTTTAATAGCTGACAGACAGGAGTTGATGTGGGAGAGGGTAGGATTGTGGGAGGATTTGTTGCTGAGGTAGATCTGGGTGTCATTGGCGTAACAGTGGAAGTCCAGGTTGTAGTGGTGATGTATCTGACACGGGGAGGATGTAGATGATTATGAAGAGGAGGGTGCCAAGTATGGAGCCTTGGGGAACACCTTGAGTGACTGAAGTAGATGTGTGGTTATGGAGAGAGATGAAGTGGGATCTGTTGGAGAGGTATGAGCGGAGCCAGCTGAGTGCAGTACCTTTGATACGAGGTCTTTGAGTCTGGTGAGCAGGATGTTATTGCTCATGTTATCGAAGGCTGCACCTAGTTCAAGTCAGGAGAGAAGGGGAGAAGACGGGCCGTGGTAGGTGCTAGAGTATACACTGGGAGGTCAGATACAGGGGATAGGGATTGGTAAAAGATGTTGATTTGTCAGCCAAAAAATGGAGGCATGAGTTGCAGAGATCCAGAGTAGAGGTAGGTGGGGTGTTGGTCCGAGGCTTGAGGAGGTTGTTCACTGTGGAGATGGATTTCATTTTCCAGAGTGCAGGTGGGTACCAGGGTGAAGAGGTGTTAAAAGTGACGTTTTTTTTTTTTTTGAGGGGGGGCCAGATTGTTGAGGGAGTTAGACAAGGTGAAGTTGAGGTGGTTTGTGAGATCATCAGGTGAGGTTAGGGTTGAGTCCAGGTGGAGAGCAGTTCAGAGAGATGGTGAGGATGAATTTATTTAACTTTAGAGCAGATTTTTGTCACTGCCCCTGGCTGCTGCTGCCTGCTCTCGTCCACTTTACAGGTGAGGCGCAGTTCATCTCGAACAAGCCTATTGATGGCACTGTACTCCAGCGAGGAGATAGGGGTGTCCGGTTACGGCCAAAGGGAGTGCACGGCTAATTTACCCATGATAGCGTACTTTAACCGTCTCTTTAAAGTAAAAGATAAATAAACAGTTAAAACTATATACTTTTAGAAGGGTAAAAGTTACACTTTAGTTTTACACTATTATACATATCTAACTTTATTTTACAGACTCAAGGTTCAGATAAAAAGTACACAACATATTACAAGAGGGGTAAGGGGAACATACAAAACATACATACAGACAGACAGCTATGCACAATAATGAAAACAGGTACAGATGCGTGTTCTAGTGTTTTCAGAGTCGGGAGGTATATCTTGTATCACTAAGTGCAGGGTTCGTTAAGGCAGTTAAAGTTATATTCTTTGACTCTGTTAATCGGCACATATATCTGTACATAAAATTCTTAAGCCAGCATGGGAGGTGGGAACATTACTCGTCCCAAACAAATGGCTAGCACTGGTCCAGCTTGGACACTCAAACATGATTCTAAGTGCATCATTGTATGCCACCTTTATATATTAATCTTTGCTTTACTGTAGCTGTGCCATAGGTGAGCTTTATAAAGTGGAGTACAGTATTCTCTGAAAAGAGATTCTTCAGTACACATAAAATTTACATACCAGCATATGTGCTTGTCCATACAATTTACAGCACTTAGTAGATCATTTATAATTGATGTTATATAATGAACAGATATTTTGATTGAATGTTAGCCGATAGGTGTCCGAAAGTGGACACTGTGACTAGCGTTACAGTCAGACATTTCTGTATATTTATGATTTGAGATTACAGTGTCACTTGGCCATATCTGGACAATGCTTAACTTAACACTGTGTTTCAGTGAAATTGCTCTGTGGCCTGGAAGCATCTCAAGGTGCTGTAGAGGAGGTCCTCTCGTCTTCAGTGAGTGTCACTGCCGACGTTTTGGACAGCAGTGATGACCTAGACCGTGAAGAAGATGGAGAATATGAAACTAAAGTGGCCCGCAAGAAGAAAAACAAGAGGAGAAAGGGTATTATTTTTAGTTTAAAGTATGCACATAGAGGAATGAGTTGGAAATAGAGGCCTCAACATTTTGTGCAACTTTGACTGTGATGTTTGAATGTTTTCTTCCCAGAAAGCAGTGAGAGCGGGAATGGGGGCGAGTATCCAGTGGATATTTGGTTAATGCTTGCCTCCTACATTCGGCCCGAGGATGTGTGCAGATTTGCTCTAATCTGTAGGAATGCCTGGACAGTCACTTGCACTGCAGCTTTTTGGACCAGGCTTTACAAAAGGTAAGTGGTGTTATTGATCAAATGCATGTAGTTAAGGGTTAACAATATTTTTGCAAATGTTATGAAGTAAACCAGAAAAAAGGCCAGTTTAAAACTGAATTGAATGCAATACTGATTGGATTTTGGTTAATTGGCGTATTCCTTCTAAGACTAGTTTGCTGATTCAGTCAAGAGCCAGAGGTAGTAAACGTGCAGCTTGGAATAAAACCTGTGTGTCTGCGTTCCATGAGTTCACTTTATTCTTTTCTTAAACATGTACAAAATAAATGAGTATAACGGAAACTACCATTCATGTTAAGTTCATAATTTATTGTTAAATTGAGGAACATATCCATCATTTACAGTGTTTTTGACAGGATAAAAAGTCTTGAATGTGGTCCAATAAATTAGCAAAGTAATGGAATAAACTGATACTTTTGATAATTAACATGTTTTCCTCGCTCTTTCCCATCTCTCACAGGCACTACAAGATTGATGCTGACCTGCCATTCCGTCTACAGCCTGACTGTATTGCCATTATGTGCTCTTTACGGGCCCGTGTGATTCGCTCCCTTTTCCATTTATATGAACCGTTCAGCTTGCGTGTCTCAAAAATTCCTGCCTTGCCAGAATCCACGCCCACAACCTTGGTCAACTCCAAGGTAAAGAAAATGATGTGTTGTCAGTCCCCTAACTATATGGATGTAAAGCTAAAGTTCTGTTTTTATTTTGTTTATTTATTGCAAGTGATTAGCTTATAATTAGGAGATCCACCTTTTTCATGCAAGTGCACTAAATAGGAATTCTCAGTGCTAACTGGTCCTGCAATTTTGTGATTATCCAGTCTATGTACTGTGCTGCTCAGTTGACTTAAAAGATTAATAAAAAAAGTCATCTTTTGGAAATTGATCTTATTGCCTTAATTAAAAAATGAGGGAAAATCCAACCTAAGGACTCTAATTTTCTTTGTGAATGAATAATGTATCGTAAATAAATATTCTTCCTTAAAATACAAGGGGCATGAGTATAGACATCCCTATGTTAAATTCCCATATACACAGGCAGATTTTTATTTTTAATGGCCAGTTATTTCATGAATCCAGGATACTATGAATCCTGATAAAGTTTCCTTGGCCTTTGGAATTAAAATAGCGTCACATCATCACATACCCTTCACCATACCTAGAGATTGGCATGATTTTATTTCAGTTAGCCTAATAACTGGTTTGATTTGCATTGAGAGATGATATTATGGAAAGTACCCCATGCCATGACTGCGCAGTAGTAGTCAATATCCATGACGTTCCACTTCCGGGATTGCTCTTGTTCTGTTTTCAGATGTCCTTTTCCGGCTGTCCCGTTACCTTCCACTTTCTTTGTGTTGTAATTTTAAACTCTGTTCAATTTATGACAACTATGGTTAACCTTTTCTCAGATCTCTGCAGTGTAAATCCAGACAGCTAGCTAGACTATCTGTTCAGTAAATTTTTTTTGTTGCACGACTAAAACAACCATTGGACGTACACATGTTCCACCAAAACTTGTTCTTCCCGAGGCTATTTTGCAGCGGCACTGTGGCTCCGCTCGGCGATTAGCACTGCCCAAATCAATTGTGATTGGTTTAAAGAAATGATGATAACCAAGAGCTTTTTCCCCATCCCTGAATGCTGTGTGGCCTTGCCAGACCCTCCTCCGTAACGCTGTGGAGTCTGGCAATGTAAGACTAGCGCAGTAGTGATCGGGCAGTGGACCTGCGACTATCAAAGCCCCGCCTGACCAATCAAAAGTTAATCACAGCTGTCAGTTATGGCGTTTCACCCCATTTTTAACCAAAGTTATGAGATAAAGAAACACTTGAATAAACATTAGCGTGATCAAAAGTGCCTAAAATGAGAAATTGCATTTTGGGGAAATTTATTTGACATGGACTTTGTTTTTTTTAGTTTGGCCCATGTCCCCATCGGTTCACATGGAGGGGGTGAGATTTATGACCTATACTGCAGCCAGCCACCAGGGGGCAATCAAGCTATACAGTCTATGCATCAATCTCGGATATGTTTTCATATAGTCTCATTTCTTTAAGCAACTCATGCATGCTTGTATGTAAAACTTAAACTAGCCTTTGGAAAATTGATTTCATGTGCTTAATGTTTCCTGTTGCAGTGCTTACTGTTCTGGGTCAGAAAGGTGTCAGGGACTCGGCCTGAGTCATTGTGGGAGTTCAACTTCAAGTTTTTAAAGCAGGTAAAAAGGGTTGTTTAAAATCAATTACACTTCTTTTGCTAATATGATCAAATTTTCAGTAATAGCCGGTCGTTGTTGTTGTTGCTGCTGATGTCATGTATTTTTTGTGGTCATCTCTATTGCAGCAGGGCCACAGTAAGAATGGTTGTGCCAAGTCCTTGTGCATGCCCAGACAATACAAAGAAGTCCACACAAACCCGGACACTGATTGCTACATGCTTCAGGTCACCACCCTCAACTTCATCTTCACCCCTGTGGTCATGGGCATGACGCTGACCCTGGTTAGTACCTCTTTGGTTTTAGTGGATATTGGCTTCTACTTCATATGGAGCACCAACCACTCTTTTAATTATTTGCATGTGTTACCCTGTAGCTGACCTGTGTTGGTAGTGACAGGTCATGAAAAAGGACATTTTTATTGGCACCTAGAGAGCAGGATGCAGTTTTTATGAGTTGGTCTATAAAGTTTGTAGGTGTCTTTCACAGCCACATAAAAGCTCACAATGAATGAGAGAAAGGGAAAGAGAGACACAGTCTTAGGTGAATCATGTCAAAAATATCCAGAATCTTCACACCTACTGGTAACATGCTTGTCGTGATATGCTTGCAATTATATTTTTTATTATTTTTGCCAGTAGTCCGCTTTTGCTTAAATTATCTTCTGCACTAAGGATTAAAATACAATTTTTGATTATTAACTGCACAAAGTAGCATTATCTCTTCTCTTTATCTGAACTGGTCTGTCTTTGTCTTTCACATAGTTCACAATCAACGTTAGCACTGACATGCGCCACCACCGCGTTCGTCTGGTCTTCCAGGACTCACCGCTTCAGCGGTGGAAGAAGAGGGGGGATCAGGGTGGGATCCAGGTGGTGTTGGACCCCGTACACAGTGTAAAGCTCATGGACTGGTGGCACCCACAGTATCCATCCTCACCCTACACATAGGAGTCCTGCCCCCTCAGCAGAACGTCACACCAAGAACTCTGCTGTTATCCCGTACACTCACCAGAAATATATTGGATGACTCTGTTATGTTCATTCACATTTCGATCATCATTGTTAGTTTCTAAAGAAAACCAACATTGACTGGCCTGAGATGGGTTAGGGTTGGTTACCTTCTAGTGTCAATATCAAACGTGTTGCATGCCCATCAACTACTGCAACCTCCACACCCTACTTGGAATGTTGTTGTTGACATAAAAGCTCTTCATGGATGTAAATCATGTAGTGCAGAATTGTCCAATATGAACATTATTCATTATTCCAGAGAGACTTGGCTTTTTATCTAGACAAGTGTGCCATGTCCACATAGGGACATGGCAGTTCCTCTACTCTACTCCTGAACCTCAGCAGTGCCTTAGGCCTAGTCCATATGTACACAGGTACTTTTGTCAAACTGGGTTTTTCCCTCCTTTGTTTATAAAAAAAAAAAAAAATCCTGTCAACATAAGCATTGTTTAAAAAGAAATCTCTAAAATGAAACTACTGATATCCAAATGAAAATGCAAAAACACAGTTGAAGCACTGTAAAAAAGCATGCCAAACCAAGAGGTGGCGATATATCCTAAAACCTAGAGGCATGTTGGCAAATAAGAAGCCTGAAGAAAAAAAACATCTATTAAGATTTATTTTCACTGACCTTCAATGCAGTTTGCGTATGGACCAAAGGCCAAAATGCATTTAACAAAAGTAACATTTAAAAAAAAAAAAAGCACTCGCGTATGTGTGGACTAAGCCTTAGTCTTTCTGAAAACATGGAGAAGAAACTAGAAGATCGTAATCTGAAATTCGTGATTGTTGTGATACCTGTTTAAGAAAAACATCACTTTGGAGAGCTGGGAGAAATCTAACTTCAAATTGTTTTCTATTATCTCAGACTAAAGTGCATAATGTTTTACTATATAGAAATTACTGTGAAATGATCACAGTGATAGTTAATAGATGATAAATATTGATTTATTGCTCAGGCCTGACAGAGGGTTGTGTACATTTTTAGAGCTACCAGGTGCTTAAAAAGATTCACAAGTCGGCCATTATTTTTATCTTGGACAACATGTTTAACGTGAATGTTGAACCTACTCATGGATTACCAGGTGGAACATTTGTACTGCCCTCCCTTGGTTTGTTTTCATGCTTATTTGAAAAGTTACTTAAATGTTAGTGCTGTCAATTAAACGCGTCAACGGTGTTAACGCAAACACATTTTAATGGGGTCAATTTTTTTATCGAGAGATTAACCTTCTTTTTGGCCTAGCAAACTTTGTAGTTTTTTCACATGCTGTTTTAACAACTAGTAACGTTAGAAAAACTACAACACCACACCCGATCTAGCTAGACCGGAAACGGGCACACCACACACAAGTGAGAATGTTAGTGTGAAATTGACTACAGTAGGCTGTATGCCAATGTTGTTTTCAATAACAAAACATTTGCACAAAGCAAGCCGATCCACATTTCCATGTTGATAAGAGCATTAAAATGGGGGGAAAAAATGGGACAAAAAGAAATCAAGGGACATTTAGAAAAGAAAAAATGTGCGATTATTGTGAGTTAACTGACATTAATGCAATTAATCATTTGACAGCACTATTAAATATCTTGATTTTTGGTTTGGATTTTGACAATATACCTAGAGTTTAATTCTTTTAGAATGTTTTTTTTTTTTTTATTTATTTTTTATTCAAGGTAGCCCCCATATTAATGTGTCAATATGAACGACTTTACTTTTTAATGAAGGGTCAAAGAGATAATTAACCTCAGACCTCATCCACTCATTTGGGCAATTTCGTTTTCTTTTTCTAGTGTCTTGGTTAAAAACATCTTGATTGGCTCCTTTTCAACTTTGAATGGCTCAAAGTGTTTTAAAGTGGTCTGTCTGAGTTTGAATCATTATAATCACATACTTATGGTGGGGAGAGAGTTACCATTGACGTTGAATTATCGTCGGACGCAGTTAGAATTATTTAACTTGGATTGAGTTGCATATATATCACAATATTGTCAATGAAAAACCAGTTGATTGTTTTATTCGTTTGTCTAGTTTTGTCCGACGAGTTACATTGGAAAAAAATAACATCGCTGAAATAAAAACTGAAACTGTCCATTCAAAATGCCTCGTCTCACGTCAGGAAATATTACTTTGCAATATATTATTTTGGGATTTTGCCTCCCTCTTGTTGTCATACTCGATACTACTTGTGTGCCATTGCATAATAAAAAGGCTCGCCTTCACATATTTTTTTATATGCAAGAACGTTTTTCATGCTGTTAGTGTAGTTGTACCAGTGAACACGCCATATTGTTTTCAGACCAGTGAAAGAAACCGAGAACAGGACGGTCAACATCCTGAAATACAGCAGTAAAACATAAGGTGGTCTACAATCACACAGTCTACAGAAATCTGAATTTGGGAGTTAAACCTGTATCATTTGTGGGTCCTATGATTACCGGTGTTTCACATGATGAATATCTGCATCTAGCGCTAATAAAATCAAACTGGCCTCAAAAATTATACTAAGCCACTTCTCTAAAACCCATAGAAATGCAAATGTATTGGAGTTTCAGGCCATCCCCTGCGTCCTAACACTTTACACAGCAACGTAATTGTGACTAAACTACGCATCATAAATATATAAAACATATTAAAGTAGACTGAGAGAAGCGTCTCAGTTGCAGGCGGTAAAAAAAACACGATACAGATGAAGTTATCTCCCTTTAGCTGTGTTGGTCTTGGAAGTCGTTGGCTAAAGTTAGGAGACCTCATAAAACTCTACAGTCAACAAGCATCACGTAATCGCCTCAAAATACCAGTCTGTCGAAGCTATGAGGAAAAACTACGTTTCCCACAAACCCATCTGCGTTTTGCCATTGGCGGTGGCACAGGTGACTGCAGACGCTCCGAGTTGTCACAACATCTCGACGGATAAAACGAAAACAAATTAGCCTCCGAAGTGCCCGTGGTGGTACACGCTGCAGTCTGTGGAAATACAGAGAAACTTGACACTCTTAAGAGTTGTTTTCCTTTTTAACACGACTTATTTTCCTGAAAGTGCCTGGCAGGATTGGTATTATTAGAACGCATGAGAGAAGTGGGCACGCACTTTTCGTGGACCTGACTTCTTTACTGCGTTCTGTCTGACCTTCAGAGCGGGTAAGTGAAATGTGACCACCGCCACTGAAATTTAGCTTATGCTACAACACCACTACTTCTTGAAACCCCGCGATTAATAATTTATAAAGTGCGTATTTCCCGATTTATATGCAGAGTCTCGCAATTGATTGAGTTTAAAATGAAAAGTAGCCAACTTGATCATTTGTCCTTAGGAAATTAAAGGCAACACTGTCTTGCACTTGTCAATTAAATACAGCTAAGTCATCGCAAAAAATAGTTAAATACCTATTCCTGAATTCTAGACGAGACATGTAACGTTAGCTACATGCTTACCTACGCTATACCCGCTAAACCTTAAACATATCATACAGGCTGCAAGCATCACAAATCACAGTGGATTTGTTAAGACTTTGTGTCCAGCTCATGATAATGTTGTTATGAATTGTAATTTAATAATTGTTGACATATTTAGACATCCACGAGCACATATTAAACAAAATAGACATCCAAAACATTGCTTGCATACTGTAAGTTTTTCTCAGATATTTCACAGTACACCCCGCCCCACCCACAAATATTAGGAATTATTACAAAAATCAAATAACATAGGGCTAATAGTAGGAAATATAATAGTCCTGACATTCAGTTGTTTGTCTTTGTGACTGGGACACTAGTACCACCGACTGGGTCAGACCATAATGCACCACTTTCCTCTTTTTACTGTCATCAGTGGAGAGCTTCCCATCTTGCCATTTATAAGCAGTAGCCAGGCCGGTATCAGTAACAAACACCTCAGCCCTGGGGTATGCTGCTATGTATAAGCTGTGACTATAAACTGTGCAGACTATACTCTGCTGCTTAGTCCATTACTTTGCTTGAAAGACCTGCATGGTGAAAACATAAAAATAATAATGAAGACACCACTGACCATTTATGCCCTTTTGCTCCCTCTCAGAATAGGCTTTATTGACAGACTGTGTGCCCATTATTAGTGTGTGTATGCAGATTGGACCGCATCCAGTAACACTATGTCAATGTTTTATTCCAAAAATAATATTTCCCATAGCTGGGATATTGCTGTGGTTTTAGAAGGAACTGCGTATTTATCTTGTTTTGCTGTAGAATATGGTCAAACTATGTTTCCAAAAGGGGCTGCATCAAAGTGTGATGTAGTAATCCACCTACAAATCATGATATAAAGTGTAGTCCCAGTCCATTTAAAGTCTGTAGGTCGACTTGCATGTGTCCTTATCGTATGTATGCGACCAATTGTTTGATATTACACCCTGGTCCTTGATCCTTGACCTCTTCGTCTTGTCTCTGTGATCATCCATACCATTCTCCAGAAAAAAACAATCGGAGTCATAGGTCACAGTCTCAGTAGGTCTGAAAGCTTGTCACTGAATAATACCCTTTCGTCATAGTTCTGCTTATGTTCATGACTTTTCTACTTTCGTTCTTAGAGCATTTCTAAGAAAAAATAAGTTTCCCTTTAGATGCCACCGTTAGCGCTAATCCAGTGATGACCATGTTGTGTTACGTGATGTGTTACATGATGACAAGTAATAAAGTGAGTTACCAGAAATACAATATTTAGAACTCAGCAATACCAATAAACTATGTATATGATTGTTTATCACATAGCGCTTTACAATTGGCTACTCATTCACCAATTCACACACACATTCATACACAAATGATGGCGAAAAGAGTTTGTGTGGTTTCTTTTTAATTCTGCTTTGCCTTCAATCGCTTCTAGTAAATTGAGATTTTTATGAGAAGTTGCAGAGGATCACTGGAGTCAGTCAATCACACTGACAATTTGGGTGTCTTTGTGGAAAGTGTATTTTCCTATATGTGTTCCCATGTAAAAGGTAGACAGAAATGTGATACCGCAGGACACGTGAACTTCCACCTCTTTGTTGTTCACTGTAACAGAGACACACACAGATGGGCATTTATATGCATGGAGGCAGGTTCAGGTGCAGGTCTGAGGAAATAATGTATTTTGATGCATTATAGTAGTTTTTTTGGCTTGGACACGCAGTATATGTGCATGAACATTCACGTATTCAAATACACATAAACTCTGAGGGAATGTGTGGTTATTGTGTGTTCAGGCTGTACTGCGGGAGTGAGAATTTTTCCACATAACATTGTTTCAGAGTTGCAGCAAGTGAGTTAGTTAAACAGCACTAATATGGTCACAGCGGCTAAACCTGAATTACCGTTCTCCCGAAAAGACAGAACACCTTTATCACACTATCTCTGTTTGGATTCTCTCTGGCACTCCTTTTCACCACCTTTATCTGCCTCCTCCTCATTACTGTGAATCCATGAATAAATGAAAACATTTCCATTGTGTAACCAGATTTAAAAAAAAGATAGATCTACTGTGCAGCAACAATGGAACGAAGTTGAGCGCGAACTGTGACACTAATGTAGTGCTGCCACATATCAAAAAAACTATTGCATTATTTTCTTGTAATTTTATCATGTGCCTTTTGTCATGTTCATATACTGTTATTAAGAATGCATCTGAACTAAAATCCTGTCACTTTCAATTCAATTAAATTCAACCATTTTTTGTCACACAAAATAAAAAAAATAAAAAGATTTCCTGTAAGAAGTAATTGTCAGTTCCTTCAATTTCTGCATTAAAACAGTAATACTAATGATACATTTATGTTTGTATGATGGGGTGGCAGGCTTAGTTAGTGGTCTAATTTAGGATTAGGCTAGAGGCTCCTCATGAGCCTCTCAGTGCTGGCCTGGTCTATCTGTTACCTTCTTCCTGACCTAAACAGGTTACCTGGGTGGCTGGGATCTTTAATGATTCTCTTGGCCTTATTCTTGCAGTGCCTGGTGTTTAGGATTAAGGTGGAAGAGGTGTGTCCACCCACCCTGACTCCCTGGGGTCTTCCCCTTAGGAGGAAGAGGATCCACCTGCCCAGGTGTTCATAGACCTTGCCACATGCTTCTGGGTTGTTGCCCTCCTGGAATTGTAGTTCACTTTCTTCCCGTAGTCCCTTTTTGCCTCCTTTACTGCTCTTCTTACATGTGGGCTACTGCTTTATAATTGTCAAGGTTTCAAATAGATCATAACAGGTTACTTACAATATTTGCTGTCCGCTACATAACACAGTATTAGAAAATCTTTATGATACAAAAGTTGGACCAGTTGTAATAACCAGTTGTGAAAAATATATGCAAGGTGTTCGTGTAGCTGTTAAGACCTTAACCTATGCTCACTCCCTCTCTCATTGCCCGTGTGTGTGTGTGTGTGTGTGTGTGTGTGTGTGTGTGTGTGTGTGTGTGTGTGTGTGTGTGTGTGTGTGTTAGTGAGAGAGAGAGAACACAGTGTAAACACTGTCATGAGTGGGACAGATGCACATAGAGGAGTCAGTGGGGTTATGGAGTGCACACCGTATGAAGAGTCAGGGGTTAGTAAACACACTGTGCTGTGTGGTTACAGTCAGCAAGGTCAGAGGTGACCGGCCACTATGAGCAGCGTTGATGCCTGGCTGACTGACTGCACTCTCCAATAGCATGGCAGCAATCGGCTTTGATGTTTCAAGCACTACTACCTCACTGCAGAGGTGTCCATTTTGACTAACTGGTCTAAATTATATTATAATAACCAAACTATTGGCTGTAATGGAGCCTTTCCCTTCCCTGGCTTGTGTTTATAATTGTATGTCTTTGTTTGACTATTTGACATATACCGTACAATCTAATCATCTTGTTACAAAGTGCACAAATTAGCACTAGCTTTTAATCCTGTGTGTATGGAAAAGTGTGTGTGTGGGTGGGTTTTCAGCCCCATTGAACTCATGTCCGCTTGTAAGTGTTAGAGATTGGGTTCATTTTCTTCAGGTAAACAAAGGCAGCGGTACACAGGCACATTGAGTAAGCTCAATGGATGTACTCTAGTGTGAAAGAGCATCAGGTGTGTGTAAACATTGCTCCATCCATTTGCCATATGCACGATCTTCCGTGACCAGTACAGTGTATTTGCCGCTTCGTGAATAGACTAGGAAGGGGTAAATGAGGAAGTGCCTTCATGGTGGTATGGATTTCCCTTAAAAATAAAAAGCCAAACAAAAAGACCAAACAAACTGCTGTGTCACTGATGCTCAGATCTAAACCCCAGGAATGACAGCTTGGCATGTGCTATGTGACAACATGACCCATGATCTATCAGAGGTGAGTGGGGTGGGGTGTTTTAGGGCATGTGCTGAATGTGTGACTCCACTTCCTCATCTTATCTCCATTCCACAGTTTCATATCCTCTTTTGACTGACAGACAGTAGTGATGGTCTTACACAGTCTCTCTTTTCTCTGTAAGAATGGTGTTTCAGCTACATCTGCGAGAGACTGCAGCTGGCCTGTTGTGTACATTTGGACAGTTTGCTTGTTAGTATGAACTGCAGGGGTGTCGTTTGCAGTTGTAGCTCTTTGCAGCTTTAGCTCTTAAAAGCCCACAACAATTTCAGAATTATATTTTGATCTCCTAATGAAGATGTTCATCGGTCATCTTAGCTATGTTTTTTATGACATATTGGCACTTACTGTTCACTTACAAATTGTCAAATCTCTGTCTTAACCTTCATGTTATCCTCGGGTCAAATTTGACCAATTTTGAGTTTTTTTCATCCACAAAAATGGGCCTTCGAAATAAGCTGAAAATATCAACGTTAGAAATATCAAATAACTTTGGAAAAAACATTTTTTTAAAAAGCAATCGCAACATTGAAAAAGTGACAAAATGTCAGAAAAAGCGATAGCTTTTTTTCGTGGTTGATTGGAAGACAACACAAGGGTTAAAAGCTTTTCCTGGAAACAAGCAAAACATGAATAATATGAGTTAATTGAACTTGGGTCTCTTGCAGTTTCACTTCTTTCAAGAAATTGTGTCTGTTGATTATTGTGAAATATCTTCAAATAATTTTGTGATTTGCTCCAAGAAAATCAGATTTAAAGGCTCAATACATCATTGATGATTTTAAGATTCTGAGATTTTTCCATCAGTTTATGTTTAGCCCTCACACAAAGTCAAACAAAACGGTCAGCATTGCTGTTGAAAGTCTTTAACAACTGAACATTCTTTCTTACTTACTAGGAACTATTATGACCTGTGCACTTCCTTAATGATATGCCCTCTGGGCTCCTTAAACAGGTTTTCCATTATGCAGTTCTTAGTATTCTTTCTAGTAGCTTTAGACTAATGGCAAAAAACAGAAGCAGGCTGTCTCTCACAACATTTATGATAAATTTCAGTCTGGTTTTGTATGAGGATCTAAAACAACCCACTGATAAATCATGACATGACTGTGCGAATATACTGATGTTGGATCTCATGCATGTCTTTGATTTGGAAAACCTTGACTTATTGATTAGGTTTTCCCCTGTCTTGAAGGGGTGGTAAAGATTGGATTGGGGAAGGGGGTAATTAAATAATAAGTCAGTAGGCAGTAACTGTCAGGATTTGTTTTTCCTGCAACCCAAACTAAGAAAGTAATTTACTTGACATTGTAATGGCATTTCTTAATTTATAAAGGTCACAGGGGTAACATGTTTCCTGTGAATATAAATAAATTAATCCTATTCCCATGTTGCATATAGGCTACTCTGCACCCTTTTTTTTTTTTTTTTTTCTTTTTTTTTAAAGCGGACGGAGCCTTGTGTATCTGTTTCAATATATTCACCCTAAAGGTCAGAATACAGGTGTGACTGCATTTAACATTTGGACCGAAGTGTCTTATATAAGTTGTAGCAACTGTGTTCAGTAACTTCCTCATTAAAAGAAGTATAAAGGACAAAGGATGGGTTACCTTTGCAACTAGGGCTGGGATGATATAATTGTTTTCTAAGAAGAATGCACATAACAAGTCAGTCAGTCAGTCTCAGTTATTTCATTTGTAAAGAAGCACATAACATAACATGTATTTTCAGTATTTGTATTTTCAGCATGTATTTTCGCTGGAAATGGATATGATGTAGTTGCCATTGGTGATACCATGGAAAATATTTAGGTGAATCATTGGTAAAAAATATTGATTCTAGGGAAAAGAATTTTAAAAACGTCACTAAAAAAAAAAAATGGCTTAATGGCTATGGTTACTGGCTAAATATTGGACAAACCTGTACTGAAACATGTTGACAGTTGGAAATGCTGATTGTTTGAGTGCTAAAGGAATAACATTAGCTACATTACATAGGCTAGCATATTTAGCTTTTTCATTCTGGGGAATATGGGAAAATCATTACTAGGTTTGGGCGATGTCCCCTAAATTGGCTGTTGATGATGTTTACAGTAAAACATAGTGGACCATGATATTGTCATTGGGAGGGTGGTAAGCACTTTTTAATTCCTTTTTTATATATAAAGCTAGCTGGATCACACAAATGTTACTAGAGAGCACGCTGAGGAACTTTCCTGGACATGGTGCACATGCTCTTTATATGCCATTGTCTACATTTTAAATTGATGTCTGCCAACAGGCCTACAACGTCACATATATGATTATTGTGACAGAGACTGGGATTCCAGGTTAGTAAGATTCTGACTGAGTAGCAAGATAAGAATTCAATTGTGATTCTGTGAGAATTCAAAGATCCAGTTTCTCTTTTTTAATCTTCCCCTTAACATTTAAAGGAATCTACATGTATGTGCTCAAATATGGCTTCTGGAAAGAAAATAAAGGATAAAATATGAATTAATAGGCAGCTTTGGCAAGGCAGCTTTATTTATATAGCACATTTCAGCAACAGGGCAATTCAAAGTGCTTTACACAAAAACAGTTAAAAGAAAGTAAAACCGATAAAACACAGAAGAAACAGTTTAAAAAAAAAAAAAAAAAAATATATATATATATATATATATATATATATAAAAACAAATAAAACACAAGAATAAAAGTTACAGTGCAGTATAAAAGAAAGAAATGAACATAATTTAAAGAAAGGCAACATCGAAAAGAAAGGTCTTCAGCATTGATTTAAAAGAACTAAGAGTAGCAGCAGACCTGCAGGTTTCTGGGAGTTTATTCCAGATATGAGGAGCATAGAAACTGAACGCTGCTTCCCCCTGTTTAGTTCTGACTCTAGGAACAGACAGTAGACCTGTCCCAGATGACCTTAGAGGTCTGGGGGGGTCATAGTGTACTAGCAGATCAGAAATGTATTTTGGCCCTAAACCGTTTAGTGATTTATAAACTAGCAAAAGAACTTTGAAATCAATTCTTTGGGGCACAGGAAGCCAGTGTAAGGACTTCAGAACTGGAGTGATGTGATCCAGTTTCTTGGTCTTAGTGAGGACTCGAGCAGCAGCGTTCTGAATCAGCTGCAGCTGTCTGATTGATTTTTAGGGAGACCTGTAAAGACCCGTTACAGTAGTCAAGTCTACTGAAGATGAAAGCATGGACAAGTTTTTCCAAATCCTGTTGACACATAAGTCCTTTAACCCTTGATATATTCTTAAGGTGATAATAGGCTGACTTTGTAATTGTCTTTATATGGCTGTTAAAATTCAGGTCAGAGTCCATGATTACACCAAGATTTCTGGCTTTGTCTGTTGTTTTTAACATTGTTGTTTGAAGCTGAGCGCAAACTTTTAATCTTTCCTCTTTGCTCCAAAAACAACCACCTCAGTTTTTCCCTCATTTAATTTCAGAAAGTTTTGGCACATCCAGCCGTTAATTTGTTCAATACACTTAGTCAGTTTTTGTATTGGACTATAGTCCTGGCGATAAGGTTATGTAAATTTGTGTGTCATCCGCATAACTATGGTAACTTATTTTGTTGTTTTCCATAATCTGAGCCAGTGGAAGCATGTAGATGTTAAACAGAAGAGGCCCCAGAATGGAGCCTTGGGAACTCCACACGTCATATTTGTACGCTCAGATGTATAATTACCTATTGACACAAAGTAATCCCTATTCTGTAAGTAAGATTCAAACCAGTTTAGTACTGAGCCAGAAAGACCAACCCAGTTTTCCAATCGGTCTAGTAATATGTCGTGGTCGACCGTATCAAATGCAGCACTGAGATCAAGTAATACTAAGACTGAAATTTTGCCATTATCTGTGTTAAGGTGGATGTCATTAAAGACCTTAACGAGCCGTCTCAGTGCTGTGGTGTGGTCGGAAGCCCGACTGAAAGGTATCAAAGCTGTTGTTTAGTGACAAGAAATAATTGAGTTGTTGAAAAACTGCTTTTTCAATGATTTTACTTAAGAACGGAAGGTTTGATATTGGCCTATAGTTGCTCATTAGGGATGTGTCTAGATTGTTCTTTTTTAAGAGTGGCTTGATTACTGCAGTTTTCAAGGCCTGTGGAAAGATTCCTGAAAGAAGAGATGTGTTCACAATCTGTAGAAGATCAGAAGACAAACAATTCAAGACATTTTTGAAAACACCCGTTGGTAGAATATCAAGGCAACAGGAGGAAGTTTTCAGATGTTGTATAATGTCCTCCAGGTTTTTATGGTTGATCGCATGAAACTCAGTCATATTGGAACTAGTTCTGCTTGAACACTGTGACAACACACATCCTGTACTTGATATGGAGGCACTAACTGTTTGTCTAATCTTTTGAATTTTTCTTTGAAGAAGGAGGCAAAGTCATTGCAGGCCTTGGAAGATAAAAGTTCAGATGCTACTGGTACTGGAGGGTTTGTTAACCTATCGACAGTAGCAAACAAAGCACGTGAATTATTATTGTTTCTAGAGATAATATCAGAGAAGAAGGACCGCCTTGCATTCCTCAGTTCCAAATTATAAATGCGAAGTCTCTCTTTATAGGTGTTATAATGGACCAGGAGATTTGTTTTTCGCCACCTTCGTTCAGCTTTTCGACACTCTCTTTTTTCTGTTCTCACCAGTGGGACATTTCTCCATGGAGACCTTTTCTTACAAGAGACAACTTTGACCTTAGTGGGAGCAATGGCATCAATAACATTTGTAATTTTACAGTTGAAATGATCTACAAGCTCAGTGACTGAGAGCCCAGGGGGCGTGCGGCGGAGAAAAGCTGAGTAAATTTTTCACTGGTGTTTTCAGTGATATACCGTTTTCTGATTATCTTTGTTTGGACACTTTTGGGCACAGAGATAGAGCCGTTAAAGAAAACACAGGAATGATCAGACAGAGCAACGTCAGTCACCACAACCTTGGAAATATTCAGACCCTTGGAGACAATCAAGTCCAGAGTGTGCCCCTTATTGTGCGTGGGCTCTGTCACATGCTGAGTCAGTCCATAGTTCTCAAAAACACAACACAGTTCTTTGGTCCCCCTGTCCTGGGGGTTGTCAACATGAATGTTAAAATCACCCACAATGATTACACAATCAAAGTTAATGCAGATTATAGACAGCAGTTCAGTGAAGTCATCAATAAAGGTTGCACAATATTTAGGTGGCCTATAGATATTTAGAAATATTGCTTGAGGGGACGATCTCAACTGTAGAACCACATATTCAAAAGAAGCAAAATTTCCATAACATATTTGCGTACAGTGGAATGAGTCATTAAACAAAATGGCAACTCCACCTCCTTTCTTATTCACTCTATTCTCGCTCATAAAACTGAAGTTAGGGGGAGCTGACTCGATGAGAACAGCAGCGCTGTTATTATGGTCTAACCAGGTCTCAGTTAAAAACATAAAATCTAGATTGTGATTAATAATAAAATCATTAATTAAAAAGGATTTTCCTGCCAAAGACCTGATGTTTAGTAAAGCTAGTGTTAGTGTGTTCTCATTTTTTGTAACAGGCTGTGGCTGACGAGGAATGGATGCTAAATTTGCTAAGTTTGCAGTTAAGTGCTTATTCACCATAATTTTTCTATTGCCTATCACAACATAAATTGAGGAAGAATTGAAAACACAGGGCCCGGGCTTGTCTTTGAAAAAGTCATGAGTGTCACTAGTCCTGGAGCCTAGGCCCGGCACATATCAGTTTTTGCTTGCTGGATTTTGCACACAAGCGTCCTTATCGGGCAGAGGTGCCTGGCGTTTTACTTTTGTCCGGGGTTGAGTCATGGGTGAAGGAAGGGGGGTAAATTTGGTTCCAACATCTACCAGCTGCTTCATCTGGTCAGTGAACTCCAACATGTGGGTAGGGGAAAGAGGGGAAAGAGTGCGTGGAGATAGCGATGGCTCCTCAAGGGATTCGGGGCTGGTAGGGGGGTTTGAGGGGTGCTGGACGGGTGAAAAGGAGAGTTGGGGTTCCGTATCTCTGCTGTCTGGTCTCCCACGGTCAAATCTGTGCACAGGTGGGGGCTGTGGTGAATCACTGCCAAACTTTGTTTTATTTTCCTCTTGTTTAGATTGGTCTGGTCTTGTGTCCTTGACGGGGAGCAGTGTAGCGCAGAAAGTAAAGTAGGTTAGAGGTGAACAGCTTTACTCCTGGCCTGTTAAGGAAAAGTCCATCTGCTTTAAAAAGATGTAAGCGCTCCCAGAAAATGTTAAAATTGTCAATGAACTGCAGAGAATGGACAATACATTGAGTTGAAAGCCATTTGTTTAGTGCCAACAGTCGGCTAAATCTCTCAGCTCCTCTTCTCACTGGTGGTATAGGCCCACTGATAAACACATCTGCGTTTAAGGAACTGACTTGGTTTAGCAGATCCATAAAGTCCAGTTTCTGCAATTCAGACTGTTGCTTTACAACATCATGCGACCCTATATGCAGTATAATGTTCTTCACAGTTGGGTGCTCTGCCATGATATCTGGGATTCTTTGGATCAAGTCAGACACCGTGTCTTTGGGAAAACAGAGTATTTTGGTGTTTTTACTGTTTTTTAAATCTTTTACAGCAGAGTCACCCACAATCAGGGTTTGAGGCCCAGTTGTTAGCTTTTTACTTTTTGAATTGCTCTTGGTCCTTACCCTGCTGTGTGGCGATGAGTTGCAATCCCGGTCATCAGATGGCTGTCCATCGTCCAGCAGCAGAGGAGCATATCTGTTATCTTGTTGCAAACAAAGTTGTTGGGGAGGCATTTTGTTGCTTATTTTCCTTTTGCAGCTGTCCACGGCTGTGTCCGACTAGGTACAGGGGTTGAAGAGGCGCTCTGCTGGGATGATAATGCAGGCCAGCCGGTCGTATCACAGATCTCAGGGCGCTGTGCCCTGCCCGTTAGTCGTCCTCCCATTTCCCAGGAAAATGATTTACTCTTAGGCTTCGCACCAGCCGAGTTCCAGGGAGGACTACCACTTGTTGATTTATTACCCGTTCCACTGCCCTCCTGTTTCTTTGTAGTCTTCTTGGTGCTAATTAGCCGTGTGTTAGCATGCTTTTGTCCATTGTTTTGGGTCCATGGTAAAGTGGTGTCATTTCCACAAGATCTGTTCACTTCCACGTTCACTTCTAATAGGTGAACCTTGGTTTCCAGAAGTGCAATCTTCTGAAGGAGTTTGTAGTAGTCATCCACGGAAAAAGGAGGCATCTTGCTGCTAATTAGCTTTAGCTGCAGTCACTGTAGGACAGGCTTGAGCTATTGGTAGGCCACGCTCAGGCAGAAAAATGTTAAAATATGGCAATAGCCTACTATGGCTACCAAAAATGTATAGTCCAATGATTTATAAATATCCAAGAGCCGTTGCTCATAGTTTCTCTCAGAGGAAAAGCAAGATTATCAGCAAAAATATGCAAGCAGAGGCAGGAGCAAGCAGCAAAGCGTCTGCACTGTAAGAAGCAGGAAGCAATAATCAATGGACATCAATTAAGAAGTTCCCTATATTTTAGAATTATGCAGCACATTCGCCAGGAGTCATTCTTGATGCATAGTCTACTATCTCAAACATCTCTCTCAGATAAGGATACGGATGATTGGGAATCTAACGAGCTGTCTCGTAGTGGTGCGTCAAGTGCAACGTACCGTAGCCTACTGTATTGACAATTAGATTGAATTCAGTATTGATGACTCAAACAATAATAATGGTAACTCCAGTGAAATTATTTGAAACTTGTTAGTAAAGACTAGGTTAGGACTGTATTTAAAGCTGATTCTGGTTTCCCACTTTGCCCCAGATGTGTCCGTTAAAACACGGACGGAGACAACTTCTCTCTTTTGATGCTTTACAATCAAGCAACAGTACTAACATGGGCGTGGGTAACTCTGCTATGGCTGTGTGTGTGGTTCTGCAAAGAAATAAAGAACATTGTAAAGGCTACCATACACAATGCATAAGAATCATATATGCTAGCAAATAACAATAAACCCATTATTGATTCCATTATCTTAATGCAGTGTAACTGTAGCATGTACCTAAAATACAAACGTGAGCAAGGGCGTTCAACAATCGCCATTATATTGCATCAACAGCCAGGTGCAATCTAGTTAGCAGGTGAAGAACACAAACAACAACATCACTAGCTAACTAGCTTTAGGCTAGGCTATTTTAAATGTGCCGGAGGTACAGACCAATAGAACAGGCTTAAATGAACTAACAACATAAGTTATACGACTTACAGTTCTCAAGGAAACACACACACACACACACACACAATCTCAACTGATTAACCTCTGACGGGACAGCTAGTCTTTTTTTAATTTCTCTCACTTTTTTCTTCGTGTGCGCCCGCTCGCGGAGTGAGACGCTGCTGATTGGGCGTGCCAGTTGTCAATGTGGGAGGGCCCAAGCCCGTCTGTGTCTGACAGAGTGGGGGGCGTGGTTTCACGATGGTGGCTGTCCGACATGATATCGTCTATCATCCATACAACCGTAATCACTACTTTTTTTTTTTTAACTGTATTTTTACACTAACACAGTCTTCCCCATGAGTTGGTGATCTCTTATTCAAACTTGTGTGATATCACTGCTTAGCTGAAGAACTGAATGGATGCTCCTTCTTCAATCAATAGCAGGTGTTCTTCTCATTTCAGAAGGGCTGTTATCTCCTGGGATTAGTAACACTGAAAACAGCAGTGATTTAAGTAGCAGCACTGTACTCTGCAGTTTATTGACAAATTATTTTTATTGAGCATTCTTGTCCTCCTCTCTGTAATGTTAGCCGTAGTCCATGGCAGAATCATCTGTAGTGGAAGTCAGTGATGTACTGTATAAGGTTGTGTGTGAGTGTCTGTGTATAGAGACACAGCATTCCTTTGTCTGCACTGCTTAATCAAAAACTGTCCCCATATTTGGTCAGAGGACAAGAAATGGATGCTGATCTGGTACACACAGCACAGGAGAAGTGCTTTTGAAAACTTATCTTATTGACTATTGTCCTCTTGACCCCTCCTTGAATGCTTCCTGTGTTTTCAGTTGTTTCATTCCTCTTTTCCCTACCATTTCTGCTTTCAATCTCTGCAGCTCCATCAGCTACATTCTTCATACTTAGAGTTATTAGTTTTCAATTAGTGAGGGGGGAGTTTTGTCAAGAGCAGGTTTTGGTGTGTGACAACCGTAGTGAAATACATTTTGTGTGTGATTTGTGTACCTTATCTCACAACTCATCTCATAAATGCCTTCCATTCCATCTCACCATACATGGTGACTCTTGCCCATGCGAAAAGAAATGCTGTACAGCTGGTTGGCTGGTTATTGCACTACTCTGTCTCTATTACACACAAACACAGTGGGGAGAACAAGTATTGGATACACTGCTGCTTTAACAGGTTTTTCTACTTACAAAGCATGTAGAGTAGAGCCTGACCGATATATTGGCGGGCTGAATAAAAAAAAAATATATATATATATATTTCTCATAAATAACTAATGTTAGGGAAATCTGTTTTGTAACGCGTTTTTGGATTTATTTTTAAATATTTTTAAATAACCAAATATTCGTATCGGCCTTAAAACTCCTTTATCAGTAATGTAGAGGTCTGTAATTAATTTATCATACGTACACTTCAACTGTATCAGAACAGTATTATCAGTAGAATCTAAAGCAAAAATCCGGAAAATCACATTATGATTTTTAAAATAATTTGCATTTTATTGCATGACAGTATTTAATACATCAGAAAAGCAGAACTTAATATTTTGTAAAGAAACCTTTATTTGCAATTACAGAGATCATACGTTTCCTGTAGTTCTTGACCAGGTTTGCACACACTGCAGCAGGGATTTTGGCCCACTCCTCCATACAGACCTTCTCCAGATCCTTGAGGTTTCGGGGCTTTCGCTGGGCAATACGGACTGTCAGCTTCCTCCAAAGATTTTGTATTGGGTTTAGGTCTGGAGACTTGCTAGGACACTCCAAGACCTTGAGATGCTTTTACGGAGCCACTCCTTAATTGCCCTGGCTGTGTGTTTCGGGTCGTAGACTCATGGTCGTGTCTTTCTTCTTCCTCCAAACACGACGAGTGGAGTTTACACCAAAACGCTCTATTTTTGTCTCATCAGACAACATGACTTTCTTCCATTCCTCCTCTGGATCATCCAGATGGGTGTTGGCAAACTTCCGACGGGCCTGGAATGCGCTGGCTTGAGCAGGGGGACGTTGCGTGTGCTGCATGATTTTACTCCATGACGGCGTAGTGTGTTAGTAATGGTTTTCTTTGAGACTGTGGGCCCAGCTCTCTTCAGGTCATTGACCAGGTCCTGCCATGTAGTTCTGGGCTGATCCCTCAGCTTCCCCATGATCATTGATGCCCCACAAGGTGAAATCTTGTATGGGGCCCCAGACCGAGGAAGATTGACCGTCATCTTGAACTTCTTCAGCACAACAACTGATTTGTCAAAAACTTTTATTTCAATTCAGTGTGATATGTAGCTCAGTTCAGCTCAAGGCAATCTGAGAAAAGCAGATGACCAACACAAAAACAATTGCTTATAAAGCCGCAAATTTTGATCTTGATCTGTGTCTTCCACGTCCAGTTATTGTGCATTTAAAGTGCCCCCTAGTGGTCAATTTGAATGAGACTTGCGGTGTATATGTGAGGTTATTATGTAGACATTTCCTGGAAGTTTTGAGTTGATTGGACACACATTTAGTTATTTATAGCCTGATTTGCGCAATATCACCTGCAGTTTGTTTGTATTTATAGCGCCCCCTGGCGTTCAGTTTGAATGAAACTTTCAGGTTGTGGTTCAGTTACTTATGAGAACATATCCGGAGAGATTTGGGATGATTGGACAATGAGTATGTGATTTACATTATAATTTGTGTAATGCCACTCACCTATCTTGCACCTGTGGTGGCCCCTAGTGGCATGTGTACTGTATATAAAACTGTCTGGGTATATCTGGGGCACTTATCTGAACACACCCTGTGAGTTTTGTGATGATTGGCCCTACGGTTGCTGATTTGTGTTAATTTGTGGTGTGGTCTTGGCCAGCTGCCACTTTGCTTGTTTCAAAGCCATGATGTCTCTCTCTTTCTCATGTGTGGGCCAAATTCTCTGGGCAGTGTCTGAGAGAGTAAATGAAGAGAAACTTCGTCTTGGCTGGTGTGTTTGTGTATGTAGACCTATTTATGTGTGTGTGCATGTGTGTGTGTTTGGGTCCAGCCTCATCTATAGGCCATTGTCAAAAGAGTACAAGGCTGTCTTGGTCAATGATTTCCCCTCCTACACATACACCTTATGATTGGCTAGACTTGATAGCAATGCCGCTTTCCCAACCAATGAGCTAAGGGCCTGGGGCGTTCCTGCCCCTGGACCAAAATAACCCAGTAAATACACTGCTGGCACTATGAGAACTGGAGCTCTGGTCAACTGTTGAATGCTTTGTGTACAAACAAGGGATTCTTGTCAGCTGGGTACTGCTGAACCTGGCTGGCCAGTGTTCTCCTCTGTTGTGATAGGCACAGCTAGCTGAGTGGCACTTTGATACCAGTGCTTGTGTTTATGTATTCAGGGATACAGGATGGTGTAGGAGATTATGAATGGAGGCTTACTAATAGTTGGGTTACATACAGTAATGGAAGAGTTTTATTAACCCATTACACCCAGAGCATCCATCCAACAAGCTGCTGCACGCAATGGGAATTCTGCATGTGGCCTTTACAATATGTCTGAAATGTAATTGTAACAACCTGAGTTAAAACCTAATTGATCTTAAAGATTGTCACTCTGCATTTCAGTTTAATAAATTGAGCTAATAGCAAGGCGTAATGAGGTGGAATGACCTCACTGATAGGGATAGTTTTTGGTATCAACAGTAAGAAGTCTATAGAGACTATAAGCAAACATGGTAGAGTGTTTAATCAAAAACATTTTCTGAAGTTTGGTCCTCTGGAACTTTTATAGTAATGGCCCAAGATATCAAACATCCTCTTTATGTTGGACATTTCCATGTACAGCATTTCCACATGTTCTGAAGTGAAAATATTCTGCTATTATGCATGATCTCACCACTAGGAGGCTTTTTTAATGGTCCTGTCAGCAAGTAGTCATCATTCTATCTTCTGTAATTTGGAGTGTTGAAGGGATGTGCTTGTGTGTATATTGTGTGTGTATGTGTGTATTTTTGCTGACGTATAAATAGCTGCACAAGCAGGGGTGGCAGAGGGAGGAGGGATTCATAACGTAACTACTGTTTCTTGTAAACACATCTGTTACAGCACATTTTCAGAGGAACTTTTATTCAATCTAAACTCACTTGCCTCAAAGAAATCAGCCAATCAATAATCAACCAGTAAAAAGTAAACATATAGTCCTAGAGCTCCACTTCACACACAAAGTACAGTTTATTTGGGACTGATATAAGAGTTTACACTTTTTATCAGTGATGATTAAAATTAAACTGACACAAAACCAGATAAAACTAACACACTTTTACGTGTGTGTGTGTGTGTGTGTGTGTGTGTCTCTGTTTCTGTGTCTGTGTCTGTATGTGTGTTGTGTGTTGACAATGTAGACAGAGCAGAAGTGATTTGGCACACATACACACAAGCAGAGGCCGTCCCAATGTGTGCACAGGTATATACGCAGTATCTTTTTATTGGGTTACTCGTCCCATCCTAGATTTTTTAGTCTACTGACAGATTCATAACATTGTCTTTAGAGAAGTGGGCATGGTTGATAAACAAGGCCAGACTGACATGTCACATGGGGGTGTTGATCTGATTTAACCTAGCTATGCAGGCGTGTGGAAATGGACACTACAGGCCACACATGCTGGAGACAAACATTTTGTAAGACAACTTTTTGTAAATATACCTTTTAAAACCTGAACCACAACACGGAGAGCGGGCTTGCTGTGTCCGGACGCCAACGAAGGGCTGGGGCAGACCCAAAGGCAGAAAGGCTGGGACGCACATCAAAGAGTGCTGGCTGTCACTACGAGGGAGACACCAAAAGCTAACAGGCCCAGCTCCGAAAGGTGAAACTCTAAACAACACAGCGTCTGGGTGAGTCAGTTTAACACAGCACAATCCCTCTAAGGTAGGAAATTATACACTCTCACGTTAAATGCACTATGCAGGGAGAGAAGACAATGCCGTTTATGTTACGCGCAAGGTTAGCCTTTGGTAGTTGGGTTTCTTTGTTTACAAGCCCAGGTGAGCGGGCTGTCGTCTGGGATATGAATGTTTCGCGTTGCATTATTCAGGTAAGTGTTAAGTCAAGCGTTGTGATTTTGGTGGCACGTCTTTGGACCGTGGCTGCAAGACTGGCCTAAAGAGGAATAGGTGAGTCTGATTCAAGGGTCCGTAACAGGCAAAGCTCAGGAAGCTTATGTTGCTCTAGACCTCGCTGAGGTTGGTGATTATGATAAGGTGCAACAGGCAATTCTAAAATCTTACAAACTAATCCCAGAGGCATATAGACAGTGATTTAGTATGAACAGTGACAGTAACCTGTGGTATTGAAATTAAAATTAGGCATTGAAACAAGAAATATTGGCACTGAAAAATGTTGAACTGATATATAAAATACAAACATCAAAAAGTAATAATCTCACAATCCTATTATATTATTTCACTTTGACATTTGTTTGCATTATAAGAGGTTTTTCAGTGTCAATCTACATTTTTTCTTGATATCTGTGTCTTTTCAGTGACAGTTTTTTTTTAACCTGTCAAGATTTTTACAATGTCACTGGTTTTCAGTTTAAACTTTCTGTCACTGGTTTGGCATAGGGAGGCGGGGCCTGAGGGGAGGGACAAAGGGGGCGTGGTTTACAGGTGATTTACATAGGCTATATTATATTTGATCCCCTGCTGATTTTGTACATTTGCCCACTGACAAAGAAATTATCAGTCTAAAATTTTAATGGTAGATTTATTTGAACAGTGAGAGACAGAATAAAAACAAAAAAAATCTAGAAAAACGCATGTCAAATGTTATAAATTGATTTGCATTTTAATGAGAGAAATATGTATTTGACCCCTCTGCAAAACATGACTTAGGCAAAACTCTTGTTGGCAATCACAGAGGTCAGACTTTTCTTGTAATTGGCCACCAAGTTGGCACACATCTCAGGAGGGATTTTCTCTCACTCCTCTTTGCAGATCTTCTCCAAGTCATTAAGATTTTGAGGCTGATGTTTAGCAACTCAGACTCGTCCCTTTGATGCGGTGAAGTTGTCATGTCCCCTTAGCAGAAAAACACCCCCAAAGGATAATGTTTCCACCTCCATGTTGGACAGTGGGGATGGCGTTCTTGGGGTCATAGGCAACATTCCTCCTCCCTCCAAACACGGCGAGTTGAGTTGATGCCAAAGAGCTCCATTTTGGTCTCATCTGACCACAACACTTTCACCAAGTTGTCCTCTGAATCATTCAGATGTTCATTGGCAAACTTCAGACATGTACATGTGCTTTCTTGAGCAGGGGAACCTTGCGGGCACTGCACGATTTCAGTCTTTCAGGGCGTAGTGTGTTACCAATTGTTTTCTTGATGACTATGGTCCCAGCTGCCTTGAGATCATTGACAAGATCCTCCCATGTAGTTCTGGGCTGATTCCTCACTGTTCTCATGATCATTGAAACTCCATGAGGGGAGATCTTGCATGGAGCCCCAGGCCGAGGGACATTGACAGTTCTTTTGTGTTTCTTCCATTTGCGAATAATCGCACCAACTGTCACCTTCTTACCAAGCTTGGCAATGGTCTTGTAGCCCATTCCAGACTTGTGTAGGTCTACAGTCTTGTCCCTGACATCCTTGGAGAGCTCTTTAGTCTTGGCCATGGCGGAGAGTTTTGGAATATGATTGATTTATTCTGTCTTTTATACAGGCAATAAAATGAGATTAGGAGCGCTCCCTTTAAGAGTGTGCTCCTAATCTCAGCTCGTTACCTGTATAAAAGACACCTGGGAGCCAGAAATCTTTCTGATTGAGAGGGAGTCAAATACTTATTTCCCTCATTAAAATGCAAATCAATTCATAACATTTTTGACATACGTTTTTCTGTATTTCCGTGTTGTTATTCTGTCTCTCACTGTTCAAATAAATCTACCATTAAAATTATAGACTGATGATTTCTTAGTCAGTGGGCAAACGTACAATCAGCAGGGGATCAAATACTTTTTTCCCCTCACTGTACATGAAAAAATGGCAAAGATAAACAGACTTACTTGAGATTTGGAGGTTCCAGGTGAACTTGAGGAAGATATGCGACTTTAACACATCTGTGAGGATTCCTGTGGAGGTGCGGTCTCTCGCCAGTAGTCTATGTAAATTACCTATAAACCACGCCCTCTTTGTCCCTCCCCTCAGGCCCCTCCTCCTAATGCCAAACCAGTAAAACTGAAAACCAGTGACATTGACAAAAACCTATTATAATGCAAATGTCAAAGGGAAATAATATAATAGGATTGTGAGATTATTACTTTTTGATGTTTGTGTTTTATATATCAGTTCAACATTTTTCAGTGCCAGTAACCACAGGTTCCTGTCACTGTTCTAGCTCCATAATTTAGGACCTAGAAATTACAACCAAGTCAAACCTTTGTAAACTTTGCATGTTAACAAGAAGCAGATTTTAATCAATGGCTAAGAGCGAGTGACGTTTATGCCTTCGAGAATCTGTGTGAGCTGCGTGAGCAGATGGTTATAGAACAGTTTAAGAAGAGCCTGTCTAAGGTCATACGGACCTATTTGAATGACTTAGATGTTAAAACTGTCTAAAGCTGTTAAAAACAGCTGACAAATATGTCCTCGTTTATAAGGACTCTTTGCGTGACAAACCCAGTGGTCAGGTTAAAATGACAGGAGAGTTTGAAAAAAGCCCTGGTGATAAAAGTGGTGGTGGGCACTGTAAACCCCCAAAATATTGGCCAACAAACTCAGCCTTCTTCTTCCCCAGTAGACATAATTTGCCAAGTTGGTCACATCAAGTCCTGCTGTCCTGCTCTCCAGAGAAAAAAAATAAATGTCTCAGGAGAAGGTGGTTGCTCTGTACCTTGTACTCTTAATGTAAAAGCTAGTGATGAAGCTAATTTGGAAATGTTTGATGGTTTGTTGTGTGATGGTATGGTTGCAGTTGAGGAAGGGGTAGCTTAGGCACCGTTTGAGGGTTTTGGAGGTTTGTATATTGCCGTCCAGATGTTTGTAAGGACTAACAATTTTGTTGGCTATGCTCAGGTGGCAGTGGTGCCTGAATTTCTGTTGAAAGGTGTTAATTTCCTGTTAGCAAATGATTTAGCTGGGAGACACGTTGGGGTGATCCCCCTGTTGTCCCTCAATTCAATGTGAATTGGCAGCAACCAAGGTTTTGGAGGAGAAATATCCAGAAGCTTTTCCAGTTTGTGTAGTCACTAAAGCTGTTCAAGACCTTACTGTGATGACTCAGCGTTGTAACACTTTCATTTAGTAAAGTACATAAATGTAAGGATATTCTATATTATTTCAATAGTGTAAGTTTACAAGTTTAGTGCTGCACTGTGGCATCATAAATGTTCTAAAAGTTTTTCATGCGATCATCTTTTTAATATCACAACCAATCAGTGATTCCACTCTCCAATGTCTTAAGATCTATTTGCGTCATAGGCTATCTGAAGTGATTCAGTGCTCTGTGGTGGCTTCGCCAGTGCATATTTTCTATTTTCAAGGAGCATCTGTTTTGTTATTGTGATTATTCCAACACCCATTGATGATTCTCTTAACAATAAAGTGACCATGACTTTCAGTAAATGCTATGGAACGTCTCTTTTTTTTTTTAACGATAGGGCATAAGTGTGTCATATCTAATACTGAATGGACACATATTATCTATGACAATAAATATGGTGTCATTTTCTGTCTTCAGGATTATGTATAGACTTATCTGTTAAGTCTTTGTGTGTGTGTGTGTGTGTGGTAGGGTAACTGTGTGTGGGAGTGCAATTAAAAAAAAAAATTTGCTGATTCACTGATCCCTTAGTTCAGAAAAACACGCACACAATGACCTGGCAGACAAAATAAGGAATTTCTTCCAGTTGCTTCCTATTTGTGTTTATGCATGCAAATGCGTAGGTGTTACTGTATGCAAATGCTGTACACTGCTTTAGGAAGGAGGCTGGACTGAAGGAGGAGTTCCATACTACAGTGAAATAGGAGAAAAACAAGAGAGGGAGATACGTTTACTGGACACAAGGCTTTCGTTGTTGCCCCAGACTACGGCATTCAGACTAATTTAGGGGAAGAGGAGGAGAGCGGGAGGAGGAGGAGAATAAGGAGAAATAGGAAGCTGAACTGGTGGTTGGAGAGAGGGAGGAAGGTGACTAATAGTGACTGTCACTCAGCTTACTGTAGCTCGGCCTGTGGAGGGAGAAGTGCCGTCACAACCAGTGAACCGGCATATAAATGCAGTGTTGGCTGGGCCCAGACAGCAACAACTGTCTCTCTGTCAGGGAGTGTGTGCATTAACACGTGGAGGAGCAGATCTCTGTTGGATACACAATGTTGTCTTTGGGATAGTTGGAGAGTTGCTGGTAAGGATCTAAGTTTATACTCTACTATATGTATTGGTGTCAGTGTTTCTCCCAGCCTGGCTGTTGAATATGGCAATTTGAGCTCCATTCAGGCTAATATGCCTTTATATCAGAAATTAAACTGAACATGTCTAAGTAGGTTTTGTGTGTTTTTAATAACATGCAGTTTCTTTAAATTGGAAAAGATACAATAACAGTAACAGAAGCAGCATTGGTTCAGTTATTGTTGACAATAAACTGGTTGTTACATATTGCGTTTTGACATTTCCAAAACATAAATAGCAACAAGAGAACTTGAGTCATCACTGCATTGTTTAGCAATGCACTGATTGTTTGTTACTTGCAACTAAGTGGAAGCAGTATGTCAAAGTGATGGTACTGATTGTGTGGCAGTCTAGTGGGGAAACAATGAAAATTACTACATGAAATAAAACAGCTCTCTAATGTTAATGGATCAAATTAAGTAATAAAAATGGTAAACTGAGGTCAGACTGTTGAACGATTTGTGTTTGGAAAGCTGCTATCCTAGTTCGTAGGTTACTAGCACTACACTTGCAACACAACAGGGTGAGTAAATGTACAGTATATCTGCTCTGTGAATACCTGTGCATTTTTTTGTTACTCTGTTCTACATATGACTTGTTTGTGTACAAATTCTGCACAGAGCCTTTGACTTCAGATTGAACAAAATGTGCTTTTATTTTTCCTTTTAATTTTTCAAGGATCATATAAGAAGTGGTCATTAATATCAACATGTTACAAGCTAAGATTTGAATCTAAAACATTGTGGCATGGCAAACAGCTTATGTACTTGTCCTAGGTTTCCTACAGAGGAAGTTGCTTCACCACTGACAAAACTAGGAGTTGTGAAAACTGATGAAAGGCAACGGGAAGTGATGCGTTGTGGCTGTAATTGATGCCTGTCTATTGTCTTTCCTGTATCCCATTGTGTTGTACTTTGATTTGATATGGCTAAAAGTGTGTTTGTGCTGAAAACCAGTTGTCCTTTCCCCACTAGTTTCACATCGCTCTCTTCTCTGTTATCAGTGACGCAGAGTGACCTGAGGAAAGCAGGACTTAGTTGACAGATTCACTCTGGACAAGGGTGTCTCTGGGTCAGGTATTTACAATATAGACTGTGTTTAGAAGGTGACAGGCATTCTGATTCACACACAATGTTGATGAGTTGTGGTGATTCTCAAGATAACCTTCAGAAAGTTGGTTAGTGTGCAGAAATGTTACGCTGTGGGCACTTTATGCCTGTAAATTACATGTAAGTTTCATTGATCATTTTACAGTAGCTGTTGTGCATCCAACCCTTAGCCCCAACCATGTTAAAATGTTTAACAAATGGAAGAGGGTCCAGTGTTTTGAATATTTTACTTGAGTGCATAACTAGGTTAGTCTTTTTTGTTATAGAAACCATATAAGAACATGTTTAAACCTACTCTTTTGAAAAACGGAGCTGTTAAAACAGCTAGAAACCAGATAGGAGAGCTGCAACAATTTGCTGTATGAAAAAACTGAACTAGTTAACTAAATGAAAAGTGTCTCTTGCAACACAATTAAGCCTTAAAACAATGGACAATATCATCTCTTGACACCATTCAGTGTGTGTTTATACTTAGGGCAAACCATGGTCTGTTGCTTCCTTCACTTCCGCCCTGGAAATTCTTCTCTTTTCTAAGTTCTTCAGTGTGTGTTGCGCACCTGCTGCTTCACCCTTCACACTCTAGTCCCAGTCTCATATTGTATGTAACCGCTATAAATTCCATCTGTTTATTTAGCTGTTTTACTAGTACAGTGCCCGTTGAAAATGTGCCTGTTTGGATGATTGCTTGGCCTGTGGTATTGCTGGTTGTAAAATTCTTCAAAACTAAATTGTAACCCAAAATGACTTACAGAAGGACCCCAAACCACTTAAGATGCAACTCCACTTTACAGCCTACTACTATGGACTTACAGTGTAGGCTACTTCTACGTCAGAGGAAGACATTGTGCTACTATATTTACCTGACAGAGAACGTGGCAGATTCAGAATGTAATCACAAAATATCACAATGAAAAGGTGGAGTAATCAGACAGTAGCCCCATGGACTATTGGCAGGGTCCTACCCACCTGTCCCGTAATGAGAGCTAATTAGCACCTATCTGCATTAATCAACCCCCAGAACTGGAGCCAGTAGCAGATTAGCTTTCAGATTTAGCTTGTGTGTGTGTGCGTGTGTGCGTGTGCGGGTGTGTACTATGTATGCACTATGTTGCATGTGTTGAATTTCCTAAACAGCAGATACTGTTTGTGTATGTGTCCAATGCAAATTTCCTTCGGGACAATTCAAATCTATCTTATCTTAACCATCTTTTTTCTGTTTATTTCTTTCCTTTTGTCTGTTTTTATTTGTCTTTTTCATTTCATACCTCCATTGCCTTTCTTCATCTCTGCTCCATGATGTCCCCCTCACAGATTGAAATCCACTTTCTTCAGCATCCAGACATGTAGTCAGCAGCATAAGCAGAGCGTACTTCCTCCTGTGAACTCTTTTCCTCTCAAACAGGTAATTGCATGTGTGTGTCTCTGTGCACAAATGTGCTTCTATATTATACTGTAGAAATCCACCCATTTAGTGATTGTGGAGCTACCCTGCATAAACACAGCTGGCAATCCTGACTTGAATGACTAAATAGAAATAGAAAACCTCATCCACTCTGGTGTGCATACACAACCCATGTATGCTACCACTACATCCCTAGTACAGTATTGTAATTAGTACAAGTGAGGTGGTAGCAAGAATATTTTTATACCTAAAGCAGCAATTGACCCACAGAATAGCAGTCCTGAGCGTTTGAAAATGATCTGACTGTCCCTCCGTCTGTATGTCTGAGTAGTTTGGTCAACGTTACACATAGAGCGTGTGTGTGTGGGGGCGGTGGTTTAGTTATATTGATAATTTAGGTCTGTTTACATGTTCTGAAAGACACCATCTGACACTGTAGAGGGCACAAATGCAAACAGACACACATACACCAAACAAAAAACACACCCAGCTCAGGGGAACAGGGTGTTCCTGAAAAGGAGAACAGAGAGCAGAGGGGGTTATTTTAGTCATTAGAGCAGGCAGACCGAAAGCTTAATGCGGAAAGGGTATGTGTGTGTGTGTGTGTGTGTGTGTGTGTGTGTACGCGCATGTGCAGAGATAAAAAAGGCTGCTGAAGTCTGTAGTGCATTTGTAATCTTTGTGATATTATTTATAAGGTGGTTGGACTAAGCATTTGATAACCTGTACCTTAGTATCAAAAGTGATTGTCAATGGTCACACAAATGCTACAAAATTATTTTACCAAGAAGGACTTAAACTTCACGTTTTTACCCTGTCATGACTAAGGTTGAAGTTCTTTAACAGTATTTATATAGCTTTGTGCCAGACATTTGAAAAGGTGTACTGTATACTTTTATTCGCCATGCCGAATTGCTGTGATCGCGATACAGCAATAGCATTTCTTTTTTGTTTCGGCACTTTTAACAATATCACTGTAAATTGTCTTTGAACTTTGTGCAGCAGCTGTTGCAGCATATGTGTGAATGCACATGTGCTTTGTTGTAAGAGTGCACCTGAGTGGATGTGTGTATATTCACATCCCACATTCAACTGCTCAGAGTTGGCTGTTGAAAAGGCCTTTCTTTGCATGGCGCAGTCATTTCTAAAAATACACACTCCACAAATTAACACCATGTCTCTGAACACAGGTGCTATGGCCCCACACTGCCCCCAAGTGTGTGTGTACTTGTGTGTTTGTGTCTATATATGCGTATGTGATACACTTTGCACATGTATGTACAGGAAGAAACTAAATTGGTGCACAACATGTTTAATTTATTCTATTTTTCGATTGTGTGCTTATTGTTGGCATGTATATGTTTGTGACTAATCTGTGGCACAATCCATAGTTGACCTCTGAACCGGGCTTCCTCCGCTCTACATCCTCCCACTGGCTGTCAGTGTTTGAAGTGAAGGGGCTGTGACATCACAGCGTTGGACACATAATGGCCGCTGTGTGCTCTTACTGCGTCAGATGCCTGCTTACCCCAATGGATGTCAGGCAATGGGAAGGCCCATGTGGGAGATCATGGTAGCAGTGTGTCACCATATGATATCAGGAAGTGATACCCTGTCAGCGTAGCATGTGTTAAAGGCTGTATATATTTTGCTTCATCACAGTTGGAGGCCATCACACACATAAAGCCTCATATAGCTTCACATCTGTTGGAAAGTTAGGTAGTTTTATGCAAACATTGTTGCCACTGCATCTGGTGTCAAAAGCATTTTCATTTTGCAGATCTTGGGGATTTCAAATAGCAGTTCTAATTAATATTGGCCAATGAATTGCCTGTAATCTATGAATGTGGAAATGTGTCTGAGAGCCAAACTGTGGCAGAGCCATATGTGTTAGTTTCCCTAAAAACAGTAAACAACTGTCACAGTGCTGATGTTGTGTTTTGGAGTAGTAGCTATGAATACGTTGAACAGTTAAATTAACATGTACAGTATAAGCATTATTTGTACACTTTATTATTTTTATCTGGGAACCAGACAAATCTGCGAGCTCATGTTTTATTGGCTCTGGCAGATGTGTTGTTCGCCCTCAGCTTTAGACAGATTTTCAGCAACTGGAGATCTGACAGGCCAATCACAACTGTTTATCTAATATTGGGTATTATTGAGACGAACACTGTAAAGAGGAGCGCCGTTGAGACATTTACAAAAACAAGATGGCTGCAGCTGATGTGGAACTTTCTGTTGAAGCTGCTATCGCCTAGCAGGAGAAATAAAACATGAGCTTGCAGATTTGTCTGGTTCTCAAGCAAAGTGAAAACAACCTCTTCAAATTCTAGGGGCAAAATGGCAACACTAGTTCACAGACATGTTGATGCCACAATTCTGTGTTGTAGGTCTATCCAGTTGTGTCTGGAGGCATTTCGGTCTGATGCCCCTTGGAAATCGAATATGAAATGAGAGGTTTCAGACTACTTTGGCGACGTCAAGCTTACACTTTATGGCTTTTAGTTTAGCATGTGTAAAGCTACATGAATAATTTATTTGACCTGTATAGTGGAACATAATATGGTTAGCTATGCTCTATTTGGTGGCAGTCAAGTCAGTTTTATCTTTATTTATAAATATAAAATGTTGTGTTTTGTTTAAAAATCACAAAAGATTACAGTCTGTTCAACCTACAGGTCTATCCTTAAATCTTTGAATCATAGAGTATATATGTGTTCCTCTGGCTGGCATTCCTACCTTGCCAATTGAGTTTGGAGATGTAATTACCCCATTTGTCATACTCTTTGTAGAATCCCACCACTGTGTATATGTGTGAACACACTTGTTTGTTTGTCAGTGTGAACAAGCATCTTGAAAAGGGACTCCTACTACTACTACAAGAGGGCCTGCCTCTGAATTCCAGATGTTGGCAGTGTGTACAAAAGTTGTTTCAACATCATCACTAGTTGTGAACGTTATTGGAAAATCAGTGCTGTGATTAGTGTGTCTCTACTTATGTACTTTTTGTTTATGGAGAGTCCGTTTTGGCAGTTTGAAGCTGCTTGTGGAGTCGGCTTGTCCTTGAGTCCAAGTTTGGGTACATGGTTGTGTTGGAATGTGTGTGTTTCAATGCACATCTGCATGGGTGTGTGTTATTCATGTGGGCCATCCAATAAGCACAAAGCGGGCAGTGTGTTCCCCCTCGGTTGCTGAAATGTACACTTCGGACAACAGGCGGCTTCAGTCCTCAATAGGAGCTGTCCTTCTTATTGTACCTCACGCACAATGAGCTTTCTCTCTCTCTCTCTCTCTCTCTCTCTCTCTCTCTCTCTCTCTCTCTCTCTGTCTTTCTCTCTGTGTCTTTCTCTCTCTTTCTCTATGTCTTTCTCTCTGTGTCTTTCTCTCTTTATGACCATATACAGACAGTGTTTCTGATGAGAGACTAGAGGAATCATATTCTGATTGGTTGTTTAGACCCTGTCACTGCTCTTCTGCATGAAGTTGTCTCACAGTGCATTACCACCAGGTTAGTCCTAGAATACAATAAAAATCTGGCCCTTAACAGGTTTCATTACACGTGTGAGTCCAGATGAGCTAGTCATTCAGGGGATGAACACAAGTCACTGCAGAAGGGGAACTATCAGTCCTGGCACTCCCCAATGAGTGTGTGCATTTATACATATTTGTGAGTGTGTATGCGTGAGAGAGTCACATTCCCCGTCATCGTCTGCTCACATGATCACCCAAGAACAACAAGACCACATGTCTCCCACATGACCTCTCGGTGTTAACGAGGAAGTACCTTACAATTCGCATTTCACCCTTTTTTTTGGAGAGACAGCAGTGTTTCCTCTACAGTTTTTTTCAGCTGCGGCAGGGGTGGGGTGGGGAATGTTGTTGAACGTCAAAAATTAACGTTACCTGAAAACAGCGTGTAGTTTTACTTTTTAGCATCTCACATCACACTTTAAGTCCCTATGACCACTACGGTCAGAAACATTGTGCCAAAATATGTACAATAACGTTGCTGTCAACGGGCTTGTATCTGCTAATGTTAGCTAGCTACTGTTACCTTGAAACCATCCAGCAAATAGACGGTACCATGTGACTTCGCGAGTGATGACGTTCTGTCACTTTGCAGTTGCTCTGGGAGAGAGAGTGGATGACAGTTCGCTTGAGTTCAGTAGAGCACGGCCCTGCGGAGCCGTGTAATTATGACTTTTCATAAACAGCTGAAGGAGCGGCGTTGCGCAGTGTACATAGCGGAAACCCTGTTGTGCATCTGCCCTATACCATACCGGCAGACATTTTACTGTGGCGGGCTGCCATCAACATAGAGGAAACACTGGACATAATTGGGGGGGTCAAGAGAGTGTGACTGCTAACTTATCTTCACCCCAGTGCACCCTTTCAAACATTAGAATACATATGAGACCTTAATGGTTGAAGTCAGACCTTCACAGAGAATGTAGAGATGTTAGCCTTAATATGTATAGCTACTTTGTTTTGCACATCAAGGCCCAGTGCAATACTACAAACAGTCAATAATAACTGCTGTGCAAATTAAAACTCAAATCACATCCTGTATCTCTGTTGCTATGATTTCCTCATGACACAATTAGAATTTTACTGTCTCTCCTTTTCCTAACTCAACTCAAGATATGAAATCCAGGAATAAAGAGACAATTAATAGATATATCTCTATTGATGGATTAATTAGTCAAAATGGTTGTATACATTTTTTACTTACTTTATGAGGTATTATCTGATAACTTTAAAAATATACACTCTAGTTTATATACAGCGTTCTTAATTGTTTGTAACGACAATTGATTTTAAAATATTATTATACTTATTTTTTCACCTTCATTAAATCACCTAAAACAACACCAGGCTGCTAAAGTTAAAACCATACAGATATCTACCAATCTCTACACACATCAGACTGCTCGGTGATAACACAGCCAGACAGTTCTCCGTTCTCAACTGAGATGGACTGTGAGAAACTGCAGTGTTTATACAGTATAAATTAGACCCGTCTAGCAGCTTTTTTTTACCCAGCTCATAGCTTAATCCCAGTGATTTTCAACCTGCATACACATTTTTTACATTGTTGAAACAGAGGAGCTAATGTTGGTAGCGAGAGTAACAAATTAGCAGACTGCCGTCATTGCACTTTTCTCTGCTGTGCACTTGTTGGTTGTGTGTGTGCTCAAAGCCATGCACTTGGTGAAACACAAAGGAGAGAAGAGAAAGCAGTCCACAGCAAAGACTCTCACACCAAGCTGAAAATGGAAGCACTGCTCTACAACATGTGTTTTGGCTGAATTAAAGACATTGATTCATGATTTTGTTAATCTCCAGTTTTGGGGAAAAAAAACAAATGTTCAAATCCCAAAATTTTAAATCAAATACCTACCCAACAAAGTCGAATATATGGCCCAAGCCCTAGTCACAACATTGCACACTTCCCCTTCTTCACTTGCATCTCTCTCCTTATCACCAATGCACCCAATGTGTAACAAATACACACTGAATCAGGCTTCTCTACAAAGAGAGTATGTCACTTGAGGTAGAAGTGTTTACACAGGATCCACTGTCCTTCTTGTTAAGGAATCCCTGCAGAGTTTTGAAACATTTGTTTTCGCCTTGTTTATTTTCCTTTCCTTCCTCGGGCTCAACTCTCAATTTAATCTCCCTTCCTTTCTCCTCCTCAGCTTCCTTTACCTTTTCGGGCTGGACTGCGGTGCATTGACGTCGGCTCGCCCTCCCCTGCCCCCTCGCCCCCCAGCAATGGCCTCACGCATCGGCCTGCGGATGCAGGTATGACACAAGCGTGATTCACCATTCTATATACAGCACATGCAAGCCTTTCATTAGCTATGGATATTAAAGTTTGTTTGTAGTGTTGTTTGACCAAGTGGACACTGGAGAGGAAGGTATTCTGGTCAGTGTCACAGCTTTGTGGGTGGGCCATTTATTTCATGGGCACCTACATGCAGCGTTTGGCTGTGCTATTTGGTCCTTGCATATTTTAATACTTTTACAGATAGATGATAGTGTATAGATGTGATGATTATAGATGTGTGAGTCACCAGGTGTGCTCTCCTAACAGCTCTTCTAACAGCCAAAAGCAACAACACCCATCAAAGTCAGTTTAAAAGTCCCAATGCTTTAATGAGCATTCCTGTCATTGTGTGTGTGTGTGTGTGTGTGTGTGTGGCCTGTGGGGGTGTGTGTTCGTGTCCAGCTGATGCGAGACCAGCTGCAGCAAGAGGAGCAGCGTGAGAGGCAGCAGATACAGCAGCAGCAACAGAATGCAGCCCTGCAATACATGCATCATTGCATGGCTGGGCCACCTGCACCTACCCCAGCCATAAGCACCCCGCAGCATCAACAGAGCATGCAGGTCCCTGTAGAGGTTCTTAAGGTCAGTAGGGCAGCAACAAATTGTTATTTTCATTATCAATGAATGTCTTTTATTTTACATGTACTGATTATTATCTAATCAATTGCTCAATTAGCCAATACAATTTGTGTGAAAATCATAACTTCCCAGGGTTTCCAGAGTTCATGGTCATGGCTTGTTTGTTTGTCAAAAAGTCAAAGATATTGCAATTATAAAACAGAAAAGCAACCATTCCCCACCTTTGAGAAGCTGGAACCAGTGAATGTTTGGCATTTTTATTAATAAATGACTTCTATTTTCTATTCTTTTGATAATGACTTATATACATTCTGAAGGTTGGAAATTACTTATTGAGAAGGAAGTATATTTTTAAGATACATTTTTGGGCTTGTTTTGCCTATATTTAGTACAGCTGAAGATGTTTTTGACAGGAAAGGGGAGGGTGAGAGGGGACGACATGCAGCAAAGGGCCACAGGTCGGAGTCGAACCTGGGCAACTGCAGTGACTGAGCCTTTGTATAACCAGGTGGTACAACTGGGCTCAACCAGGGGAGCTACCAGGGCACCCCGTATATAGAAGCATTTTGACAGCAAAATAAAAATAACTTAAAAGGGGATTTGTGGTTTGATACATTGTTAATTGAACACAGAATCCCCTTCATCCTTTTGCATATAGTGTATTTAATAAAGGTTTCTGCACTACAAAGACAAAGTGCTAAACAGTTCTTATTAAGGGGATTCGCTGAAGAGAGAAAATATGTTGGTTAAGGGGGGTTTCAAAAGGACAGGGGGCTCTGGCACTTACACACCATTAATCCACTCACATGTTGCTGAGCAGGAGAAAGGGCAGCAGGGCGCAGAAGAGGTGTTTAGGACTTTACTGGGCGTTGTGGCCTCTCACACAGCACCACTGCCATACGGGAAAATCAGGGACAGATTAGAAAAAAGGCAGAGAGAGAAAAATGCGGTGGAGCAGCAAGCAGGTAGGGAGACAGAAGATAAGAGGTTTGACATGTTTTGAGATAGGACTGTCAGGAGCGATGTAGATAGCCTGAGTCAGACAGGGACTGATAAAGCTGAAGTGACATTTTGCCCGATTCCAAAGATGCTTGTGTGTGTCCTTATCTTTGATAGTGTGTGTTTCTGTGTATGGATTTGCACAATACTCCAGTGTGTTGTGTGTGTGTGTGTGTGTGTGTGTGTGTGTGTGTGTGTGTGTGTGTGTGTGTGTCTATGTCTATGTCTATGTCTATGTCTATGTGTGTGTAGCTTTAACTGTATGGGGCAATTTGTTTACTTTCTGTGCGTGTACGTGTGTGTGTGTGTGTGTGTGTGTGTGTGTGTGTGTGTGTGTGTGTGTGTTGTCAGTGTCTTACCTTTCATTTTGTAGATAAGGGCAACTGTCTGTCCATCAGTGTCATCAAGCCTGTCAAAGCTCCTGTGTTTCTTTGTACTTCATCTGTGCTGACAGTGCCGAGCCAAATAGGTCGAATAGTTACAACAGATTCATTTAAAGCCAGTCATGTGTATTTGTCCAGTGGGTCATGATTTGCTGTATAAACATACACAAAGTAGCATGAAGGTGTGTTTATTGAAAAGTTTCTGGTTCATTTAAAATAATTCTACTGCTGGTTACAAAAACAGAGGGGGTTGGAGTACTGAGGGGTTGAGTCTTTCTCTGTAGTAATGGGGAGTAGGCCTGCTCTCTACTAAGCTTTACTCTTTGATGTGAAGGAATGAGGCCCGCCCATTGCTTTATGTAGCCACACCAGAGGATTAAGTGGCTTTACTCCTGTAGGCTTTACTACTGATTTAATGAGCCCATGTCCTTGTGCCATCACAGTGTTACGGGACAGGGATAATGCGGTGTACCTCTGAACCACATTGTCAGTGTTATATGTTTAAATGTTAGTGTTAAACCATGCTGAGTTAATATTACACACTAACAATGTATTTATTAATTCTTGTGATGGTTATTGAAGCAAGTGTTATCACTGTTTCTTTGTTTTTTCATTTGGCGTTAAAAAAATGCTCAAATCTGTCCCATCCATCCATCCATCCATCCATCCATCCATCCATCCATCCATCCATCCATCCATCCATCCATCCATCCATCCATCCATCCATCCATCCATCCATCCATCCATCCTTCCATCCTTCCATCCATCCATCCATCTATCTTCATCCGCGTATCCGGTGTCGGGTTGCATGGGCAGCAGCTCCAGCAGGGAACCCCAAACTTCCCTTTCCCGAGCCACATCAACCAGCTCCGACTGGGGGATCCCGAGGCGTTCCCAGGCCAGGTTGGAAATATGATCCCTCTACCTGGGTCTTCCCCAAGGCCTCCCCCCAGCTGGACGTACCTGGAGGAGTGACGTGGAGGAGGCATCCTTACCAGATGCCCGAACCACCTCAACTGGCTTCTTTCGACGCAAATGAGCAGCGGCTCTACTCCGAGCTCCTCTCGGATGACTGTGCTTCTCACCCTATCTCTAAGGGAGACGCCAGCCACCCTCCTGAGGAAACCCATTTTGGCTGCTTGTACCCTGGATCTTGTTCTTTCGCTCATGAAGACTGACCGGTAGATCAAGAGCTTTGCTTTCTGGCTCAGCTCTCTTTTCGTCACAACGGTGCAAGAAATTGAACGTAATACCGCACACGCTGCGCCCATTCTCCAACCAATCTCCCGCTCCATTGTCCCCTCATTCGCAAACAAGACCCCAAGGTATTCAAAGTCCTTCATTTGGGGTAAGGACTCATTCCCTACCTGAAGAAGGCACTCCATCGGTTTCCTGCTGAGAACCATTGCCTCAGATTTAGAGGTGCTGATCCTCATCCCAGCCGCTTCACACTCGGGTGCGAACCGATCCAATGAGTGCTGAAGGTCACAGGCCAATGATGCCATCAGGACCACATCATCTGCAAAAAAGCAGCGATAAGATCCCCAGCCCACCAAACTGCAACCCCTCCCCACCCCGACTGCGCCTTGATATTCTGTCCATAAATATGGAGGCCAACCCTCACCTGGAACAAATCCGACTTACGGCCAAGAACCCGGACACAGCACTCGCTTTGGACCCCCTCACCCCACACTCTCACAGCTCAAATCTCTGTGTTTTATAAATGGACTATAATGGCAAAATGTAATATTTGCTGTAAAAGTATCATGATGGTCTGTTGGCTTACACTTACAAGTGCATCCCTTTAAACTAATCCAAGTGCATCGTGCACCTTGAGGTTCAAGTTGTAATCATTAAACTGGCAGTTGATTGCATTTATTTTTTCCGCAAACATATTAAAAGACAATTCTGTCATTATTTAACATATAAATGATAGATTATTGTTTAGTATTCATCCTTGTATTAAAGGAGTTTTCAGTCAGTTTGTGAATAACAGCAGCTTTATTTGGATCAGATTGTCAAAATCAAAACTATAAATCTTGTATATATTGTGTTTCCACCAAAATGTAGTGAAAAAGAATCATTAACAGGATAAACAAAGAATTGGATCAAAGTGCAAAATCAATAATGGAATAAGAATTGATCACATGCTTTGACTGTCCATCCCTTAATACAGGTACAGACCCACCTTGAGAATCCTACCGACTACCACATCCGTCAGTCTCGGAGGCAACAGGTGAAAACATACCTGTCTACCACCTATGCTACCAAACAGGTACTTTTTGGAGGTTATCTGTTTATGCCTGTTTGTCTTTCATTAGATCCACTTCATGTATATATATGGTATTTCTTTTTTGTTTTTGTCTGGTTTGTCTAATCCACACAGTATTGCAGTACTTGTATCAATGCCAGTACAGTCATTAACACAATCACCACCCTCTTTCTCCCTCTCTCTCTCTGTCCGTAGACAGTCCATGCAGTAGTAGGGCCGGTGCCGCCCTCTCCTCCCACAAACATGGGACCTACAGGGGGTTCAGCGTCTGCCCCCCCACCCCTTCACTCCCCACACTTTCGCACTGAGCAGCTCATGTCTGGAAACAGCGCCCCAAACAGCCCCATGGCCATGCTCAACATCGGCTCCAGTCACGAGACAGAGGTATGCGCCCACAAGCGTGGGCAGACGGTGGCATGAACATTAATCCCTGGATATGTTATAAAGTACAGTTTACAACATCCAGATTGAACAAATTTCCATAAAATAAGACTTAATTATCCTCCTATATAAAATTATGAGGGTTGAAAATTGCCCCTAAAGTGACATTTTATGAAAGCGTCGTAATGATTTAATTGGTTTTTGGTAAGCTGTAGCAGCATTTCTAAATTCATTGGTGTTTATGTGTCATGCGTACAGTTGGTGTGTTGAAAAATGTGTTGGCTAACTGGCAATAACTGAGACTGGCTATCATTGGAATTTAAATGCTCCATTATGGCCTTGCTACAGTAATTACAGCTTAACAAGTGACAGGCAAACAGCAGAATGGAAAGCCCTTTGAACCTGGCAGACTTTGACCCCTCTTCTTTTAGTCTCTCTGAGAGTCAATAGTCTTACCAGTTAGACTCCTTGACATAGAAGTTATCTTTAAAGTCTTCTCTTGAGTGAGACATCCACCTGCACGGGAGTTGACCTGGAGGCCTGCATGCCAGCAGGTTTCAGGTGCTTTGTAAGAATGAGAGTAGTGACAGTCTCCTCTGTATGGTATTTGCTAAACATGGAAATGTAGATTAGTTGCAGCTTTTGTCTTAAAGTAAGCCATGATAGGTCTTTAATCTTGTCATAATCACACAAGTAACACCCTAGTTTTCCCCCAGATGGATGAGGTCATTGATGACATCATCAGCATGCAGTCCAACTACGATGATATTCAGGCATACATTGACCCCATACAGATGCCAAACACAGTAAGTAGAACCAACCCACCAACAGAATGTGATTTCAAGAATCCTTTTTATTGTCTTTATACGACTAATGTTTCAGGAGAGTTAAAGGTAGGTATATTTGGGGGAAGGGGGGGTTACCTTATTTGAACTGAATGTTTAAAGATAGAGGATAGCATATGATGTGCAGATTGTAAAGTCCTTCAATGCAAATTTGTGATTTGTGAATTTGGGCTGTGTTAAGAAAAATGGCTTGACTTAACTAGGATACTTTGGCGACTTGTGTTTTCCTTAAAACAAAAGCAACATGCAATATTATTCAAAGAACACAAGTCAGAAGTAATCTTAAGTCTTAATAAAATAGTGTTCTATTAGCATGAGAGGATTTTAGTGTCCATTACAATTCAGCTGTTTGGGTGATATCTTGATTGGAGTCATTGACCTTATTTTAGATAATTACTGAATAATTGAAAATGCTAAACTAAGTAATGTAGCAGCCAATTACACTACACAAAGAGTAGTGAGAGAAACAAAGTGTCTCACCTCTGCTTTCTGACCAAGGTGGGAAATCTGGAGCAGGAAAGGTTAACGCTCTCCTAAATTTCATTTTATTTATGGAGAAGGAGAACTAGGAAATGAGTAGGGGAAAATGCAATGCTATCAAGCCACAGCCAAGCAACATGCAACGGCACAACATGTAGTTACATTTTTCAAGAGGTGTGTGTCAGACTACGGCGTAGGGTCTGGCGTAGGTCCGTGTCTTCACGTACTTACACAGAAGTATAAATCAAGCTTAAGGGTGGTTATGTAGAGCAGTGTGTGTGTGTGTGTGTGTGTGTGTGTGTGTGTGTGTGTGTGTGTGTGTGTGTGTGTGTGTGTGTGTGTGTGTGTGTGTGTGTGTGTGTGTGTGTGTGTGTGCGCGTGCGCGTCTGTGCGTCCGTGCGTGCGTGTGCGTGCGTGCGTGCGTATAATAAATAATATATAATATATATAGTAAATAAATAAATTCATGGAATATGCAGTCTTCTGAAACCCTCATCCACTTCAGGTTATATTCTGTGCTCAGTCTGCCCTAAATGAATAGACCTGGATAAGCAGTGTTGTCAGTACGCAGACATTTGATTTTCTGTAGTGTGTAATCGCAGTTCTTGTATCTGTGCAGTCTTTCTCTATCACCTCTTTCATTTATTGTTATGTTGTTTTTGTGTTTGTTATCAAGGGTGGTGATGGTGTTTGTGTAGTTAGTCCTGTTAAACCACAAGAAGTGTAACAAATGTTTAGTGTTGCAAGGCATTCATTGTAATTTTACTCTACACCTGCTTTCCTGGTTTTCAGTTTATTCCTGCATGTCCCCATATGTCCTTATGCACCCAAATACTCAGTCACACACATACACAAACTCACATACACACATGCAAAAGCATATAATTGACTCCAGCACTAAACATTCCATCCTTTAACCATGCTGGACATAGTTACAATCTGTAGGAAAGACATGTCAGATGAGGACTGTACAGTAATTTGTATCTAAGGAAACAAACTCAGAAAATTAACAATTAAACTGCCAGCAGTTAGAGTTCAACTTGTTTACAAGATATTCTGAGAGAGAGGGGGAGGTGGAGAGGGGGAGGAGAAGATGGGAGGAGGGAAAGGGGGATGAGGGCAATTTGTGCAAAGGGAAAACAGGCTGAAAGTCCAGTTAGGGGAAAGTTCACTCTTGTTTGGTGGGGAACAGAGGTAGAAGAAAGACAGGACCGGTGTTGCTGAGGTCAGTCTCCCAAGCCAGGGGCGGCAGTGCCAGAGAGAGTTGTGTGTGCTGCTAGTGCTTGAGAGAGAAGAAGAAAGACTGCTAGCCTAGTGAGGGAAGGAGTAGAGGATGAAGGAGATGAATAAGACGTATGCCATTGTGGAAGTTATTGAAGGAGAACAGATTCAGCTGGTAAGACACTGAAGCGCTGTTATTTATCTGTTTTACATGACTTTGGTTAATGTTGCAGGCGTTAAGCTTTCGCTCTGAGTGAATCTCAGGATGCAGTGACGGCTCTAACTTCCAGCCTCGGGTCCCTGATTATAAAATGAGCCACAGCAGGGGCAGCGGGGTGGGTGAGGTCTTCAATCTTTTTTTTTGTGTGTGCACGTGATGGTTGGTTCTGCAAGACTGGAATCAGAGTTATTGCACATTTGAGTTGATATTGAGTGTCATGTTGGTATTCACTATGCAGTTATAGTATAAATATTAGTAGGTTCAACTACTGTAGGCTCGTCTCATTGAGTGGTTGTCTATCTGACTGTGTGAGAGAAGGAAACCCAAACAGCCGCTTGTAGCTGTATCTGATAAAATGTCCTCTGTTGATGAGTTTAATCAATGTGTGTGTGTGTGTGTGTGTATGTATATATACCTTCTTCTAACATTACACTGATTGATTAGATTAGGCGATTGATCAATCCTGTAGGATGATCAGTGTGTGTGAAGCCAGCAAAACAAAGCAACTGGGGGAGGAGCACAAAGTACAGATTGATAAGTTAATACTGCTGCTTTTTCAGAACATGTTACTAATGCTGTATAAAGTGTTTTGTTTTAAAATAAACTGGAAACAGAACTCATAGCCTTATTCCCAACTGACAGACCAATGCGCAAAATGCACCTTCTAATCCTAATGGGGATTAAAGCGGCAAACTCCATGGAATTCTTGGAATCTCAAAGTTTAGTAAAAGCCGGGAACACCACTGAATACCAGGCACAAGTGAACAGTTCGACTCTTAAGTGTGTGTGAGTGTGTATGGATGGTTACACGTAACCATATTGAGTCCCAGTCACGCTTGCTTGTTCAATGGAGTAGATGGGTTCTTAGTGGGAGAGGTAGGCTGCCTGGCCAGGAAATGGGAGGTCAGATGGTGCAGATGCATGGAAGAGGCTAGGAATAAAAACTCATTTGAAACTCTGTGTTTTCTTTCTTGCATCAGCAGAAAAAATGAGATGACCATAATAGGATGAGGCTTTATAATCAAATTTTATTTGGGATTTTGTCTTTTAATATGATGCACAGTTTTGCTTTTAGAACTTTTTTCCAGCCATATTATGTTGTTTGAATGTGATGAAGATCAATTACAAATTTTCATTTTTAAACATAGAAACATTTCTATATCTAAACCTCACATATAGCTGGCAAAGGTATACACCATAATAATGTAATTTCCTCCTCACTAGTTAAGATGTATTCATCTTTAACAAAGCATATCGTTTACATACAGAAGTGTGTGTGTGTGTGTGTGTGTGTGTGTGTGTGTGTGTGTGTGTGTGTGTGTGTGTGTGTGTGTGTGCGCACGCACACACGCACGCAAATGTGTTTGATCTCACACAGTAGCCAGCAGATAAGGTATCTTATCCTTAAAGTTCTTTATCTCTCAAGCCTCATTAGCAGTGTCACATTTGCCCTCGCTTCATGGAGTACGATATGATTCCTAACGAGGCATAAAATAAGTACATTGCACGCCAACTATACAGTACAATTAAAGGGAAATCATCTCTTTTTAGGAGTCCATACAAAACAAAGTCTAACGTCTAAAGTGCAAGAGTTAGGAGACCACTCAACAGGTGTGAGTTCAGGAGCTGGAGAAGGTAGAGGAGACAACCAAGCCATAAAGAGAGATAAGGTAGATAGGATGATAGTCAATCATTGCTGTGTGTTTGGCAGGCTGCTTTATGTGTGATATTATTACATTATCTCCTGCTATCGGTTCTTTACAACACACTTAACACTGACTTTATAAAAATACTTACAAAGGTATATGAAACAGACCAAATTAATCTAGATTTAACACTAGTGGGACCTGAGTTTGATTTAACGTTACTTATTGTTTTAATTACTTTTTAAAATGTAATTCAACTTTAACATTCAGTCCTCTCATATTATAGTTAAAGCATCTGTTCATTGACAACAAAGCATTGAATAGAGGTACACATAAATGCTATCTCTCTACTTGCATTCTGCACAGCTCACTTAATGTGTGATTTAAAAAATAATAATAAAGGTAAGTAATTTTTCTTTGCAGATTGTTGGTTTTCTAAATGTGCATGTTTGTTTTGTGTATGTGTGGCTGTGTGTCTGCGTCCTCCCCAGCTCCCCCTGTCTAGCAGTCACCTGGATGTGTATACAGGTCCGGGGATGAAGGGTCCAGCCATTGCCATGACCAGCAACTCCTGTCCTGCCAACCTGACCGTCAAACGAGAACTGTCAGGTGCGACAAACCAAGCTGTACATTTTTTTAAATTATTGGGATCAGAATAAGTTAATAAATAAAATAAATAATAAAAGACTGTCATTGAGTGAATGTAAAACATTTGCTTCCTACAGTACCTCATCCTGTAATTTATGTTGTGGCATTTGTTATTCATAAATTGTTTCTGTTGAAAAATGGCCAAGTTTCAGCCATTAGTTAATCACTTGTTGTTATTGCAAAGACGCAGAAGCCCGTGCGCTGGCCAAGGAGAGACAGAAGAAAGACAACCACAATCTGAGTAAGTCTTTCCCTAAGCATGCTCTACCCAAATTCTAAATAATGTACCACCTTCTCTACTTTCTCACCGGAATACTGCACATGCCCTTAGAAACATGTACACACACACGCATGCACGCATGCACGCATGCGCGCGCACACACACACACACACACACACACACACACACACACACACACACACACACACACACACACACACACACACACACACACACACACACCATAATCTGTCTCTTGCAAGAACGGTTTTATATAGGCTTGTGCTGATTTAGCTGACATAGTGCAACTAGTGGATGGTTAACCTGGTAATTCTGCTGTCCTGTCACTTAAGTGTAATTACCTGTGACGTGTGTGTGTGTGTGTGTGTGTGTGTGTGTGCCTTGTCCCTTTCTGTCTTTTACTGTGTATATCCACTATGCGCTGATCTATGCTTTTCTCATATGCACTACACTCACAACCATGTGGATGCTATACAATACATACTTGAGAATTGACTTTTGTATGCCACAATCTGCCTTGAAAAAAATTATAATAAGTGCTGTGTTTAATGTCTTTGATTTCTCTTTACTATTATTTTCATTGTGTATTTTTCTCTGTCTACCCTTTGTCTCATTTTTCCTCTTCAATAGTTGAAAGGAGGAGGAGATTCAACATTAATGATCGTATCAAAGAGCTGGGCACCATGATCCCCAAAACCAATGACCTGTGAGTTGCTTATATAACAATGGATGTTCAGTGTGGATCATTTTTGGAATGCATTCTGTTACTGCCAGTTACTTATCTATGGAAATGGCCTCTATGTACTTACTGTGTGCATAGTGATGTGCGCTGGAACAAAGGCACTATACTGCGGGCGTCTGTGGAGTACATCAAACGCATGCAGAAGGATGCACATAGGTCAAGAGAGGTGGAGAACAACTTCAAAAGGATGGAGATGGCAAACAAACAACTGATGCTACGCATCCAGGTAACAAACCTACAAACACATGCAGAGAAACACAATCACAACAAATACAGTACACAGAGACTGACAATGTTGCTGTCCGCCCACTGTCTACAGGAGTTGGAGATGCAGGCTCGTATACATGGCCTGCCCAGCAACTCTCCTTCCGCCCTGAACCAGCCTGACCCGATGGCTTCGTATATAAAGCAAGAGACCAGCCCAGAAGATAACCTCTCTCACTCCCTGGCACACACTCACCACCAGCCCCAGCACTTACCCCAGAACCAGGGTCACCCCCAGGCCATGCAGCACCACTTCCTCCCGCAAACCCACCTCCACCCCCAGGGCCAGGTTCAGCAACAGCACAGGCAGCTGCCCCAGCTCCCCCAACACCTGCAGCAGCCCCAGCCACCCATCCAGTACCCAGCTGTTGGCAGCTCCCAGCCCTTTGACTTTACCCAGTCGCTGGACTTGTGTGATGGGATACCTGGCTTCTCAGACGGCATGTCGGGGCTAGGCGACCTGGGCGGACTGGACGTCCAGGGGACGAGAGGCGAGATGGGCTTCCTGATGATGGACGAGCCCTTGTCCCCTATGGGAGGAGACCCACTGCTCTCTGCGATGTCGCCTGAAGCCTCGGTCGACTCCAGCCGCAGATCCAGTTTTAGCATTGAGGATGGAGACATACTGTAGACACAGGCGCACACAAAACCACATTCACATGCACAAATGCATGCAAAAAGTGACAGTTCATCAGCGCAACACATTTACAGCACATACAGTAGGGCAAAAAGGAATCTGCCACCAGACATGACATCATTCACCCAACACACACACACACACACACACACACACACACACACACACACACACACAGTAAATATACATCACACAATTTGAACATACACCGAAGACAGTCATTTTGGTACAATTACTTCCCCTAACGACACGTGCAAAAGAAGGTACACAGCCCTCACACAGTTGAAAATATTCTGTATAGTGCACGCACACACACAAACGCATGTGAGATAAACTGTGCAGCTTGAAACTTTGCCCAACAGAGCATTTACAAGGGGTGAACCAATGCTGCCAGGTCAGGAGTTATATAGCACATGTGGCCTTGTTTCCATAAAGGTGACTCTGAATCATAATTGAACAAGGGACAAAACCAGCAGTTAATTAGATTGACGTTATCAGATACAAGGACAACTGAGTGCATTGTCTCACTTGATAGAGGACATGGTATTTTCTCCTACATCAACCTCTTTTAGTAACCATAAATGATTGAGTAAGTGATAATGAATGAAATGGAAATAGCTTCATGCTCCTGCATGCATAATTTATCTTAAGGGGATGCAGTCCAGTCACATTGTTCTCTTCCGCAATCTGTTATTCCAGTGTTGGTTTTAGCCTCTAGCACAAGCTGTTTGGTGTTTGACAGCGATCTGTGTTAGCCTACTAAGCTGAAATGTGTTCTTCAAGTGACCACATTTAAGGAAACATTGTAAAGCTCACTGGAGGAGGCAGATAATCCAGCTTTCAGCAAAGCCCCTTTAATTTATTGCATATACCCCACTTCTAGCTGTAATTGTGGTCTTCTCACAAACATACAAACACACGCTGCTGTCCCCCAGTTTCTACACCTTTCAACACTTGACACTGCCATGACCTTTGAGGGAGTAGAGAAAACATTTGGATGGTCTCCAGAATACAGCGTGTCGTCCACAACTGTGAGGTGTCAAAATACTCAGGTACTGTAACAGAATACACAAGCCGGATCATTTTTTAAGCATTAGCAGATGTTAACCTGAACTGTGTCCGGCTCATGACCCCTATCAATGTGCCTTTTCATTTTTGCAGCTGCTGCTCTTCAAAGGTGTGTTTTTATAGGTTGGAAATCCTAACCAGAGTTTAGATTTAATATCAACTTCAGTTATGCCTGTAATTGCTTTAGAGTTTGCTCCTGTTGTTGCAGGAGATAAACCATTAATTTTTCTCTCACTAATTGAATTTGTAGGGCCCAACTTGCATGAGAGGCCCAGGTGAAGGAAATATTTGGTGACAGGGTTTAATAGTGTAGGGAAAAGGAGTTAGTTTGTCCTAGCTGGCAGCATAAGTAGTGTAGTCTTCACTGTAAAAGCACACACTTGCATGCATTCATGCTCTCACTCGGTTCACAAATAGGCATGCATTAAATGTGCAGATGCTCAGCTAGTATACACACATGCATGTTGAACACATACAAACAATACATACAGTGCAGCCTTGAGGCTGTTTTCAAATCAACTTGTAAACAAGTCTCTTGTTCTTCAGTCTCTCCCTGGACGAGCTGAGGAAAGCTGCCAGCTGCAGAGGTGAAACTCAGGTCTGCTGTCCAAAGTGCCACCTAAATGAAATCTGCCATCCTACTGGTTACAGTTGTCAAGGCAATGGTCTGGGAAGGCTGAATTGGACCTGACTTGTATCTCTGCTGTGGTAGACCTGGGGCTTGGCTTTGATTTGATATAGCTTATGATCAGTACTGATAAAAGTAGAAAAAAAACAACTTTGATGGTGATTGTTTTTGATTAAAAGAAGTGTTTGTTTTCTTTATTATTATAGTTTGTTGTTTATTATTATATCTCCCAAAGCACTGGAAACTATATTGTTGTTTTGACTTTGTACATGGAAGAATTATGAAATAAGATTTATTTCAGATGTTATATGCCACTAAGCCACTTAAATGTATTTTATTTGTATTTGTTTTAGTTCTATTTCAATTTTATTCATAACTGCCCTTTTTTCTCAGAGCCATTTTCAGTATGCACACTGTAAAGGCACAAAAGACACCAATGTTTTATTGGAGAAGTAGTAAGTTGCCGTTTATAAACTTCCAGATTTTAACTGACTTTATGAAGATGTTATGTACATTTATGATGCCATTTTTATATGATTGGGTTTTTATTTGTATCTCTATTTTAACTTTTTGGAGCCAAACAGAAACTTGATCATTTGATTTGATTGAATTCAAATTTCTCATTGAATGAATGTAAGCTTTTCCACTAGTTCTGGTCAGACCGAAGCAGGTCCACGTTTCGCCATGCCTTCTTCCTCCCTGACTTTGGTTTCCATGTAGAGTGGAAGACGACTGACTTCACATAAACTCTGAGACAAAGAGTTGTGGTTACCATGGCGTGGTATCACTGACTCTGCGTTGGTCTCTGTCTGTATGCCAGAGTTGTGCCTTTTCCCTATCAGCCACAGTTTGACTTTTGTTGTACTTTCACCCAGCCAACACTCCAAAGAGCTGCGCAGGCCTCATCTACTCTTCCACTAGAGGGTGCTCTGCAGGCAAACTATACAGGGAAAAGTGGTTCTGATTTTACTGAGAATATAAAATGTTTTACCAGAATCCATTCAGTGGTTTTGAGTGTTTTTTTTTTAAATTGATGTGACTTGAGAAAGTGAGAAATTGACCCTCACTGTGCATAATTATGGTATGTGCAGACTCAAAGTTTGACCTGCTTTTAAATTCATCTGCTGAAAAGAAAGTTTCGCTGTGCTTGCCTTAAATTTGACTTTAATATGTGTATGTATGAGCTGATTGTGTGACACTTTACAACTAGCTTTGAAGCCAATTGTTGTGCAGCATGATACTTAGACAAGTGTGATGTGGGAATGTGAAGCATTCAGTGCACATACACTGAGAATGGATTTTCAGTTAAGTTAGAGCCATCTTGTGTCCGGCACTTTTGATATGAACAATATTAGCGTGTTAGATTCTGGAGAATTATCGCAATTCAGGAATAGGAAAATGATTATTTTATCTATTTACTGATTTTTGGAAGAAAGGAACTAATTTATTAGGAACAATTAGTTATTCCAAGCAGAATATTTTTGCATGAAAACATGTCATCTGTAAACATTCAATTTTAGGTTTTTAGGTTTGCAACTTGTTAAGGTTAGTGTAATCCTCCTGGTAAAGAAAACACGTCAATTCAATGTCCTTGTAAGGTGTACGAGAACATTTGGTGAAGAAATGCACATGCATCCCATCTAAATAAATTGTAAATGCTCCTTCAACATTTAGAAATCAAACCCAACTGGGAATTTAAAAAATCCTGAATGTGAAATTTGGCAGTACAGTTTAAATGTTGGAGTGTAGTTGAAGAATAGATTGCACACACTGTAGGCAGATAAATTGATGTTGTTACATCATATGTCCACCAGAGAGCACCACAGATCTATATTGTAGAAAACGCCGGCCGGCCGTGTCTCCTTCAACTCTTCTGTGATACTTATAGGCGATACCACTGTCAAAGCAGTCACAGAAAGGACCGAGCTGCCTTGAAACCTCTTAACCTTTTAATTTTGCTTGTTTACAAATGGCGAGCACAGTTGAGTGACGCACAGTATGTTTTTGTGCAGAAAAACAGCACAATATTGATTGCATTTATTTTTCCCTGGTGAAATAAATTTATTAAATCCCAGCATAGCAGGACAGCAATCCCAGTGCATAATTTTAACCAGGGAAAATATAAAGATTTTGACAAATCAGTTGGTGCCAATATGATTAAGTCAGCCTGTTTACTCAGAGGTTTTTGGCCTTATTTCTGATCAACATCTCCTGATATATTAGTAGAGGGCTGCTTTAGGATGATCCATAAAACCATTTAACAACCTTTCTTAAGTTAAATCGGGGCAATCTTATTCCTCACACACACACACACACACACACACACACACACACACACACACACTCACACTGATGCCGCAGAGCATGTTAAAGTGTAGTGGTGGTTTCTGCAGCCCATCCACAGGCCCATTCTCTTGGGTCTTTATGATGCTAATGTACTCCCCAGTCTAATAAATCCCTGTAGAGCTGCAAAGAGTAGATCTTATGGCTCACTCTGATCACCACCTTTTAGCCCATCTCTTCTCCCCCAACACACATACACGCGCTGCTATTACCGCAGCAGAAGTGCCTGCCTTGCACTTCCACAGATACTTGGGTGGCTGTTTAGTAAGATGGAAAGGGTTGAGACAAATCAAACATGAAAGTGCAATTTCAGAAATGTTGGCACAAGACCGCAGAGTTCAGCCCTGGCATAGTGTGCTGGTTGTGGAGTGAGGAGGGACACACTGAGAAACAGTCATCACCTCTTTTTTCTGATGGTTGGGCCTCATGAAGTGGGTTTGGCACAGCACCTTGAGCACCATGGTGCTGTGCAGAGGGTTGCAAAAAGGGACAAGTAAAAATAATCACTGAGGTTTCTCTTAATGTTTAACAAGGATCTCTGTTCTGAGCTGAGAATGGATCCTCTATCTGAGCGGGGTGAAATTATGCTTCATTCTCTCTTCTAACCAATTCTCCTTTTCATTCTTTCTCCTCCTCACCCCAATGTCTCCCTCTACCTGTCATACTAACTCCCTCCCTCCCTCCCTCCCTCCCTCCCTAGTCTTCTTCTGGCCGCTGGGCGTAGTATGTGTGTATGTGTCCTCACTCCCTCCCTCCCAGGGGAGCAGTGTGTCACTCAGCTTGAAGCCCACGGAAGAGAGGTGAAAGGGGGCTGATTGAGCTAATTTAGCCCCTGGATGTGAGAGCAGGAAAGGCCTCACCCTCTGCTAATAGACAGACATCAAAATGGAGATGAGGGGGGAGATGTAAGGAGGGAAAAAAGAGAGGAGAGAGGACCATAATACTGAGATGACGTTTTGATGGATTTATCTTTTTGTCCGAGAGGATGTGGAGAAAACTTTTATGAACACTGAGTGACATTGTGAAGTTGGTAAAGGTTTATGTGTGTTTTGCCTTGAGTTAAAACCTGCTGATATTACTTATTGATCCATCCTCCTCCATTAAGATACCGTCAATCACATTCTGCTTTATGATCTCTTCTTCTCAGGCCACTCACCATACATTCTCCCTGACAGGCAGACTGGAAGTAACACCAAAAATACTGTCTTTTACCACATGGATGGAGATTGGAGACACTTTTTATAGCTCTTGAAGGTATACATACTCCTATAGGACCTGATGGCCTGCTATCAAAAAGCCTTTAATGAAGATGGCATGATGACACAGCATTGATTTTAGCTTCATAATTCATCAGCACAATCAAGTTTGTTGTAAAGTTTTTGGAGCACTTCTTTATTATTATTATTATTATTATTATTATTCAAATCTATTTTCAAAGGTATTAATAAGGATATAGGCTACATAATGTGTGTTAACATACACGAGTTTCCAGTTCAGAACCATTCTAATTTTATATTGGCTCTCAGTTAAGTGTTAAAAAGGGTTAAATAAAGGCAGTCAGACATAGTAAAAGTAGCTTTGTCACTTTAAAAGGTCAAAACTGAGAGCTCACAAACACCCATCCAACAGTCAAGGCGATTACTCCTTTCTTTCTCTGTCCCTCACACTCTCTCACTAACCAACTCGCCAAACACCCCCTGTCCTTCTTCATTCCCACCTCTCCTGCCCCTCTTTATTCTGCTGCACCTTTGTCCATCTTCCTCTACATATTTAATACTCCTGACTCCCTTCAACCCCTCGTGCCTCTATTCCTGAAAGAAAAGGAGCCCAAATTGGCTGGAGAGATAAATAATGTCCCCGCCATTAACAATGGCATGGAAGGATCAGTCTTTTCATGTGTGTGGAGGTGAAGAGATGAGCTGCAGGAGCAGTGAGGACTGGGTGGTGGGCTGTGGTCTGGGGCTTTAGCGTTCATTCGGTTTTGCTCAGACTGCATCAGAGGATGAAGCAGAAGAGAGAGGAGGAGTGACTTGTATAAAGAGATTTACTGTAGCCGGCACAGAGTAAGATGGAGAAGAGCATGAACTGAGAGTCACTAAGTGCACATGCATATACTAAAGCAAGTTTAGTTTAAAATTTAAAAACTAATCAATGATAACACAGTTGAGTTGTTAACTTTTGGTTGTTTTGAAATAGGTGTAAAAGAAAAAAGTACATTTTGTAAAAGCTATAATTTAGATCTCTCCCAACATCATGAAAAATAAATTTGAAATAATCTCAGGGTCACTTCTTTATTGATGAAATTCAATTTTGCACCAAATGAAGTCCATGTATCCTGGGTTCTCACAGTAATTTCTCCTCAGATGCTAAAAGTGTGTTTTTCCTCCTAGATGACCAGTAGGGGGAGTTAGTGGTCCACACCACAGTTAGAAAACTGACAAGGCTTGACTGACATTTCTTAGCACGGAAAATGAATATGTTGTTTGGAATTGCAGTGAATGTCTTCCATTGACAGAAAGGGCTTCTGATGCAACCTCTGTAAAATTAAGACATGGTGTTGTCTCTAAATTTCACCGGCAGGCTGCCCGGGGACATAATGGGCAAACTGTTGTTTGAATGATCAAAGATGGAGCACACATACTGTAATGTCTCTTAGTACTGTAGGTTGGTTGGAGAGCTGCTAAATTAAGCTTATCAGTATTAAGATAAATAATGCATCTGACATAGCATTTGTCACATTTTGAAGGTTAACCACTCCATCCTTTCCTTTGGCAGCTGATGGAGTGGCTATAAGAGTGACAAATCCTGCATTATATCTTTCTTGCAGGTTTTTTTTCACACTGGGAATTTATCTTGAGCGGGACCTCAAATGATGGACATTAACATCGTCCTTGACAACCAAAAAAGCATGAAGATTACTGACTAACTAATGGTCTGGCGCACAGGATTCATTCAAACCTAAGCTCCTGACATCTATTTGTTCTTTTGCTGTGTTTGTTTCTCTATCTGCCAATCCATCCACCCAGCCATCCACTCATCCATTCATCCATCCATCTTGCAAATCCTCTTCCAGTTCGTTTGGCATTGTTGTTAGAGAGAAGTTGTTTCGCTGAACTTAAAATCTGAAGGTCGCAAGATTTGGCATATTTTTCTTCTTCCATACCTCCCCGAAAAGCAGCATAGATTATATTGCCTACAGCTGTTATCACATTTATGCCCTTCTTCAAGCTTCTTTTTATTCTCATCCTCTCTTCTCCCGCCTTTCAGAGACCTGAAGATAACGGCACGCCACATGACGCCATTGTCCTCCCTCTCTCTTTCTCGTAGGTGGAGATTTAAAGTTCTGTTTTAAAACTGCCACTGTTCCAATCCTACTTAACCCCCCATCCCTCCCCCATCTTGTCTCCCCCTTCCTCCTGAGTATACTACCTAACCCCTCTGAACTTCAGTCAGAGTTACTGAAGACCCACAGTACACTGGGGAGTCAGCTACACCACTGAGAGAGAGAGACAGAGATAGACAGAGACTTAGCTGCCTGCTATTCCACCACTCTCTCCGGTAATAAGAAAAGTTTCTGTTCTTTTCTGTGTTACAGCAGGGAGATAAAACTAGGGATCACTCACACTCACATACACTCTTGTGCACACACAACTATACATAGTGTGTATATATATATATATATATATATATATATATATATATATATGTGTGTGTGTGTGTGTGTGTGTGTGTGTGTGTGAAACACACT